>JANHFX010029649.1:19732-80674 GCA_027560015.1 Chloroceryle amazona
TATTAAAATATATATATAAATGTGAAAGCAGTACTGCATGAGTAGAGTTCCCATGGACATATGCTCTGACAGCCTGGGGATATTCACTCCCTCCCTCTCTACTGGCAGCTTTCCCCTCCAAAGTTCTTAGTAGAACAATAATATTTTAACAGTTGCAGCTTTAAAAAGCTTGATTATGACCAACCATTTCTCCCAGGCAATTGTATATTTAGCAGAAGGGAAAAATTAAACTTCCCAGGAATGAGGTTATTTAGGGCATAAAATTCAAGGAAATAGGTATTTAGGTCATTGTGGGCATGGTTTTTATTTTCCCTAATTTTCAGATTACTTTCGATTAGGTCTGTTCAGAGTGGAAACTTCTTGATGTGAAATAGATACTATCTAAATCATTAGAGCTCATTCATTGCCATGTGCCACCTTTTAGAGCAATTAAACCTGACCTTGGGGTTACCTGGCTGAGCACTCACCGACCCAGGGCACTTCCTCTGAATAGGAATAAGCTCGTAGTACAAATACAGTCGGGAGGCAGCATCGCTCCTGGCACAGATAATGCCTTTGTTACATGGAGCTGGGGTCTGCGGGCTGTTAGACTATGGAGGCCATTGATTCAGAACATTCTCTGTTGGGATCAGTTCTGGGTTTCGTTTTTTCCTTCTTTTTTTTTTTTTCCCCCTGACATCTGGAGTCTATCCCTTCACCAACCTCTCAACCCTCTGCTCAAAAAGAGAAAGTGAGGGAAACAGATGGACACTCACAGACAGACAGAACAAGCCCTCAAAAAACTCTGACAAAATTAAAAAAAAAAAATAAATCATAATGTCTACTTTTTTAAGCCTTTTGGATGTTAATATTTCTGTCAAGTCTTTGCCAGCTGAACTCAAGGCAGTCTCAAAAACTTCATCCCTCATTCTCCCCAAACTGGTTTCTTCTCACTTTCAAACTTTAGGTGGTGGTTCTTCCCTCAGCCGCACCATGCAGCACCTGTGCACCAGATCTGTAGCCTTCTGATCACAAGACATTTACAGGGCAAGAAATGTCCAGTACGTGAGTGACCAATTTCCATGGAAATATCTGGGGGGCCAACCTACCCATCAGACTTATTTCAATGCCTTTTTCCTTTGGCAGAACAAATTTGGAAGCTGCCTCTACTTATATTAAACAGAAAGGGAGATGCTGGTAAACAGTTAAGTGGGGTCTTGTTTAGAGAACAAATCTTTTCATATGCTGCCAAGCTATGCTAAACAATAACTGTCAGATTCTGGTAAAAAAACCATAAAACCGATATTCCTTGGTACAAAACTAATTTTGCTAGTGTTGTTCACAAACTGCATCACACATTTAATCCTGTTTACCCCACGAACTCTCAACAATCCAAGACAGCTCCAAATGCTGTTTCTTTTATCTTTCATAATGTGTTAAGAAGGGACAAAAAGCCATATGGCAATCCTGTGCCTGGCAGGGCAGCTCCTCATCAGGCTGCTGACCTGAAATGTAATCTGTGCTGTGACCTATGGAGAAATGCACAGAACCCACCTGCAAAGTAAAAGCCCTTTTTTGAGACATAATGCCAGATTCCTGATGGTTGATGGGTTAGGATTCACCTCTAGGAGACTTTATCAATTCATATTTTATTGCTGCGATGTGCAAAAGGTGGAGCATCATAGGGGTCTTCTTGGGTCCTGATGACTTCAGAGAGTTTGATGGGTTTTATTCCTTTTTTTTCCTCCATTTTCATTTTATCCATGTTTGCTGCATGTAATGTGCTGAATTATATACAATTGTAAAGTTTTCTCTTTTACCTTTAGCCTGGCTTATGGCCTGGCCCACATGCAATTTGTGTGTCTCCACTGACTCCCAGCAACGTTTCAGTGATGCTGGGATGGATCCATGCAGCGCATAAGGAACTGGTGGCAGGAGAAAGGCATTTTTCTGTCAACAGAGAGTGAGCTTTTCTGTATTAATATTTGAAAGTGGGCAAAGCATTGCATTTTTAACATTCCCTCTCCCATTCCGTATATTTAGGCAGCAACGGTCCTGTGTGCACAGCCAAAGCCAGTCCTCAGAGGCAGCTTTGCTGGCACCTTGAGGACAGAATGGGCAGGTGGAGATGATGCCCAAGTTTTTGTTTTCAGTGCAGCAATTTTGGAGCCAGGTTGTTCCACAGTTATGCAAGATGATGGGACCATGGGCATATAGATGTTATTCAGGCTCCTCTTAATAAACACTTCCTTCCAAGCAAGTGTTTCTGTTCATCTGCATATAAAAGGAACTAAATCAAACCTCCTTGTTCCTCACTGACATAATCCAGGAGAACGAGATATGGAAATACTCTGAATTCCTTCACACATCTTGTATATGGGATGTGCAAAGTCACAGCACAGCATGCAGAAGCCAGGTCAGGGGTTAATGTTAGGGGCAGAAACACTTTTCCCCTATAGTCTATAAAAGTCTAAAGAATTAGCAAATATTCGCAGCCGTGGTAGCTGTTAAGATTCAAACAGATTTGGGAAAAAAAAGAAAAAAAAAAAGAAAAGATGGAGACTATTTTCAATCCAGATTTAAGCAAAAATTCCATCCAAAGTAAGGATACAACTGAATTAAATTTTTGTGAGAAAGGTTCTTTTGGCTAGTTTTTAATTGCTAATGTTATAAAAATACTTGTTTGAGAAAATCATTCAGCTTTAAAAGGCTTGAAAATTGTATAAAAAAAAGTCCTCAAACTTCTGAAGGCTTACTCACATTTTGGACTTGTTCAAAACTTGGCAATTATACTTCCGTGATATGTTGTTCTGGCTACAGTACCCTTTCAGCAAAGGGAAGCCAAAATTTGGAGAGTCCATGGAGATAAATTAAGTGATACTTCACTCAAATCCACTACAAAGCAATGTTTTCCAAGGGTCTTTAACGACTGGTCTTACAGAATGCAAAAGAGAAATAACTGACATTGTTACAATAATGTGCTCCAAACAGTCCCTGACCTGTCTGATTAGGGATACTGTGTTTTCTAAACTGCAAAATTAAACATGATAATGAACTGTTGAAAGCTTTATCACAAATTGGAGGTTTCCTTTCCCTGGAGTAAGTCATTCATGGGTACACCACATATACCTATATAAATAAAAAATGTATTTTTGTAGAGCTGAAATAACAGATTTTTTATTAAAAATGACGCTATGATCTTAAATTGTCTATCAATAAATAATCGCTATGTAACACGATATAAAAATAATCATGCTATTAAGCCTATCAAATTACTCTGATCTAGTTCTCCACTTGCTCTGACTCCTACCCAAATGCTGCGTGGATTCAGTGATTTGACTGTTGCCTTCCAAAAACTCCCCTACATCAAAATCATCTGCTTAACTGGGGAATGGCATTTCCAACAAGGAGGTAAAGTGAAAGATACCTTGAGAGTTAGAGCTGTGGAAATTGATGGTCATCTTCTCTTCTCAAGTAAGGGGAAAATTGTCATTGAGCCTCTTATAATAAAGACAACATGATCAGAATTCCAGATGGAAACCTTATCATGTAATCCAACTGAAATGTTGTGGTCTTTTTTTTCCAAGTGGATAAGCTGATAACCCCTAGGGGATTGCATAGTAATTTGGGGATTCTGCTGGCATTGAATTTATGAATGTACAAAGAAACTAAATGCAGACTCATCCTGGCTTAACCAGGAATTGGAAGTTGTTCCATTACACAATGGGGAATGTACTCTAGTTCCAGACTTGTACGGAGGTCTTTCATTTTTCCTGCAACTTTAATGACAGATCCATTTGGAAACCCTGTGTTGCTTTGGACAACAGTGTCTCAGGGACAGAGGTCCGGCCTCTACATCCATATGACTTTATATGTAACTGCCCCTGAATCTGCAATGGATCTTTGTTCTGTAATCTTGATGCCTCCCCAGAAGAGACGTGAGTGAGGTTTTTTTTCCTGAGTTTCTGTTCAGACATGTTCCCTCCATGCTACATCCATGATGTGTATTTTAAGCAAAACTGCCTATTTTTACTTCCTGTCAGCTGGAACACAGCAAAGCCAGATACCCAGGGCTTTGATGATAATTATGCCAACTGAGATTTTCTGTGCTTGTTTTTCATCATTGAAGGAGAAGACTGTTTCTTCCTAGCACCTAACAGAGCAGTACTTGGAGGAAACCAAGTTCCCATGGTGACTGAACAGTTTTAGGGTGAAAGCTCTGCTCCCTTTTCAACCTGGTCTACAAATGCAGAATCAAACCAGCTGCTATTACACACTCACAAGTGCAGCACTTCCAAGTGAGTTCATGAAAGCAGCCCCCTTCTCCTCCTCTTGAAGCTTCTCTCATCATGCATTCACATCCTCCAGGGAGAAACTTGTTTTCTGTGTATGCATTTCATTTGAAAGGCATAATGTTGCAATATCAGTATAATGAAAAGTCACCCATCCTTGGCTATCACGTTGGGAACTAGAGGCTGGAGATTCATACCATGTCATTCTTCACAGGCAGACAGCAGAGCCAGCACCATGTCACTGGTGGTGGTACTGTAGGATGCAAATGGACTTGTATTTGCTCAGTTAAAACACTGCAGTTTCACGTGATGAGCTTTTTGTATGTATGCACACACACACAAAAAGTTTGATTACCCGATTAAAAAATTGTGCTTTCCTTGTCAATGCAAAATTAATTAAATTAATAAATACATTGGAAAGCAATAAGTAAGCCTTGTGTTCTCTCACCACGAGGCAGAGAAGCTAAGCCATGATCAGAAAGAAGCCACAGAAGGAGCCTCTCCACCTGTGACCTGGCAGCATCCTGTGTGTTGCTTAGGGATGCATCTTGCGTGTTCTTTCACAGAGGAGACCAGTTGGACTGTCATTATTAGTTGATATCTTTTTGCAGGATAAATGTATTTATAATTTCATTCCCCTTTGCTAGATGCTTCACCCTCAGAATCATCAGAACAAGTTGGGAGTGTTGGAAACATGGCCAAGAGAGTAGTTCACAGGTACTTCAGTGGTGCTGCTCCTGTCTGTATGTTTGCGGTGCTTTGGTGTGTTTTTTAAACCAAACTACACCTTATCAAACTACAAGTATCCTAATGCTCAGTATCCCTTTACTGTCCTGGGCACAGAAACCATTCATAGGAGAAATTTAAACGGAAAATTCTGTTTAAAACCAACCCATTACTTGTAGAATTTTAAATATCTCACTAGCAACACTATCCTGGCTCCTTTTTGTCATAGGAATAGAAAGAATAAGGGCTGCAAAGTGAAGCTGCCTATGAAGAGGTGGGGGGTTGGCAGCAGTAGGAAAGGTAATATTGCAAGCTCTGCTCCAGCCATTAGCAAGAGTAATTTGCCCACAAACAATCTGGAATGAGTTTTCTCAGGTTACAGGAAAGTTAATAGACTTGGAAATTCCTCTTCTTTTGGATTAGCGCAGCCTTCTTTATGCAACCTTTAAGTATATGGTGAAGTGGAGGGAAAGTTTTGGTAACAGCAGAAGCAACTGGGCAGCATACAACTGATCTGCAGCGCAGGGGCCTGATCCAGGAGCTCCTCTCTGCTCCCAGTTGCTCTGGGTGCAAAAGCACAAGACCCTTGTAAACTGAGAGGAAAATTATAGCACTTGTAGGCTGATTCTGATCTAATTCATTATCTGAGTGTGTGGGGAGAACTGACATAAACAACAGAACTTTAACAAGGTACAGCATCACCACTTCAATAGCAGATTTTGCTGCCAGAACATTGCAGAACCTCATGAGCATAGACAAAGCTGTTGAGAGGAGAAACAAATAACGCAGATGTGCCAATAGAAAACTGTTGGTCTGAGTCAGTCTATTATGTAACACAGATTAATCAAAACATCAGCTATTCTGTACATCAGGAATCTTTTCCATAGATTTCTGATCACAGCATCATAATTCTTCCTATTGTTCTTTCCAACAAACCTCAGATTTAAGAGCTTTTTTTATAGTGTCAGATTAAGTGATTATAAAACAAAAAATAATGTCATCCATTTACATTAGATATATACATATTACCTATGTTTATTCTTCCTCCATCTTTATTATATCTAAGATTAGCTGAAAGAAATTAAATTGGGAGACCTCTCTGTAGTCAATAAAGAGTCCTTCCACTTAGAATTACACAGGATTTACCCAGACATGGCCTTTACCACCGAAGGAGAGCTAGCAGGGAAGCAACAGCTGCTGGATTCACCTCTACCTGCAGAAGAAATAAAAAGCACCCTTGCACTTCAATTAAAAAAAAATGGAAAAGCCCTTGCTCTATATAGACTTGATCCAACACCTACTAGAGTCCTCACTGGTACCTCAGGTGGGCTGGAGATCTCTCTGTACAAAGGATTGTGTCTTCTTCTAATAATCATTAAAGTAGCAGAGGCAGGGCAGGGAGGGTTGGTTCAAGACTCATTTTTTTTTAAGCCAAGGGATGGTTCAGAGGGTTGACCCTGCAGACACAGGTGACCCATCTCGTGTTTAGCCTTGGTCACATCAGATGATGCAGTGTAGAAGTTCGTGAGAGCGTATCTTCCTTCATTTATCCGCACCTCCTGTTTTATTTTTAAGTGCTGTTACCTTTTTGAAAAAATACTTATAGTTAATCAGTCCTGCTTAATCGTGTTCACTTCCATCTGTGCCTCTTTGTAGCCTGACACCTCGCCTGTCCTGAGGCCATGGAAAGCAGAGGGTATTTAGTGAGGGGTCTCTTTGGTTGGAGGCCTCTGGGGAGCAGCTGTCCCCAATCATCCTGTCCATGGCCCTTTCATTCCCAGATTACATCTTGTACCAACAGTTTGTGTGTGGGAAAAATCAAAAATGTCAGGGGCTCCTCCCAGGACGTGCACTTTGCGTAAGGTGCCCAATCACCAGGGCACGGGTGCTTGACCTTTGTGCTTGTGGCAAATAATGAATTGGGGCCAGTTTTCAGGCACTCCACATCATCATTCAGCCCCCACCAGAGCTCAGTATTAGAGTAATCACTGACATGCTGAAGCAATGAAAGCAATCTGTTGCTAACTGGCTGAACCAGTTTGTCCTGAGCCCCTAGACTTCCTCATTCAGGCACACTACACAATGGTAATTCTCTCTTTTAAAGGAGAAAAAAAATACTCAACAGGCTAAAAGATGCCTCCTCATAGACTTCCTTCCCCTGTCCAGGGGTTCAAGAACAGCTGGCAGAAAATCCAAGAAAGAAGTTTCAGAAACTGTAGACAGTAGTGACAAATGAATGCCTGAAAAAATACTAATAGACTAGAAAAAATTGATAATGAAAATAATTTCTTTACTATTAGTTCTTCACCCAAGCTCATGGTGATGAATCTATAGAATTACTCACGTTCACTGTTCTTGGAATGGACCTCAGTCTTTTGTTACAGCTGATCAGGGTGTTTCCAAAGGTTTGAAATTAAAATATGCTTACAGTTTCTTTATGGGTGCAACTTCGAACCGTAATTTACAACGGACAATATTCTATGTTTTGTTTGTTGCCCCAGCTACGAACCAAAAACTCACTACCTGCTGCACTTCTGCCTGTCATGGGGAGCACTGAGTCATCGCTCATCCACGCTGGGCTTTCACACCAAATTATGCTCTCCAGTACCCACTCAGTTACCTGTAGTTGCATATCTACTAATAGTAGTATTTTAATTGCCTCTTTAGCAACTAAATTAAGTGCACAGTTGGGCAAGGACCAAATACCATGGGATTCCTGCACATGGATGTTCTGAGCCTGCTTGAGGATGGAGCAAGACAAGGGATGGGGATTTGTACAACCCGGTCTAGTGGGAGGCATGCAGGCTCATGGCAGGGGGGTTGGAACAAGATGGTCTTTAAGGTTACTTCCAACCCAAACCATTCCATGATTCTGTGGCACTGCGTGGCTTTTGGCTTCTGGTTACTTCTAGCTTCAAACACAATCCTTTACACCATGATATCCACATAAAATTGATCTTATGTATGTATCAGTAAAGGACAGGAAAGCTAAGTGCCCAGCTAAGTGCCCAGTTAAGGTCACCATGGGAGCCCATGGCAGAGCTAGGAGGTGAGTGCTTGCCACCTACACTGCGCTGTGCTCATTAGATGGTGCCAACCTCCCTGGCACGTAATGAGTAGCAGATACTTGCACAGCTTTACGGAGGGGATGGATGGGCCACAGACACTCAGTCTGGTTGCATACCCTATGGGGTTGTGCCTAAAAGCTGTAAATCCCTTCCCTCCAGGTCCCTGTCCCCACCATGCTGCTTGCATGGCCCCAGTCCTGCTCTGTGCATGGCCTCAAGCACAGCCCATCCCTCTGGTCTGTTGTCAATTCCATCCAAGCTACAACCTCGGAAATGTGTGTCTGGCTCATACAGCACAACCTGCACTCCCAGGCAAGAGAGAGGCTTCAGTAACTCGGCAAATAAACAGATGTGGTTTAGAGTTCAGGACAGTGGAAGATTATCACATTGAACTGCTATTAATGCTTTAAAAATTTACATATCCACCTTCTTGTCAAATGCTCTTTTTTAACTACAGAAACACCATTTCCGAAGCTATCAACAGTATTACTTGTCAAACCTGGGTAGTATTTTATGAGATTTAAGCACTTTTTTCCAGTTGTTAAAGGCTTCTCTTCCAGCTTGGCAAGGGAACTACTACTTACTGCCTAGGTCATGTAAAAAAAAAAACAAAACACCACCAACAACAAAGTATTGTTATTTTATGAACAGTGTGAGGTGATGTTATTGCTCGCTCTTCCACATAGCTCTTCAATAGCTTCCTGTTGCTGCCTTGTTAGTGGGTGTTTTGCAGGGTTAAATGACCTGATGTTATCGGGCTGCAGGGCAGAGTTTGGCACATCTGGACAGATCTGATCGACTGATGCAGTGTCCCCTCTTCAGCACCCAGAGAAATAATCCTGGTTTTCATACCACACGGCAGGAGATGTCAGGCTGCATAAACAGATATTTTGACAAGGAAATTTAACTTTTCCCTCCATTATTTAGTCTAATACTTCTCATGTTTTGTCTATTGTATTGCAGATTGGTTAAAACAGGAGTGCAGCTGATGAGGCAGTGTGCAAAATACGTGGTCAAAAATGTACGGTCCTCTTCATTTTTCTATTAGACAGTACTTGTGGGTTGAAGAAATCTACTCCAACTCAGGAAAGTATTCTCATGTTTCAATGCAAACCCTAAAAAAAAAAATGAAGTTTTAACATCAAATGTGCATATTTCAGCCATAGCATTAACACTGACCCTATAGTCATGTCCACTGACCCTCATCGGGGAGAACCATCTCAGCGTAGTTGTATCATAAAGACTTCAGTTAGGGGTGATAAAAATTACTAAATCCCCCCTGCTGAAGGGCTAGGCCACATGTATCCTTCTGTTATCAAGGAAGAACATAGCCATGTGCTGGCAGGGTGCTCCTGGTCCTCCTCTCCGTCAGTCACCCTCCCCAGGGAAGTCCAGCACTGCCCCATGTTTGTCTTGCTTGCCTGCAAGGACACAAGATCCTGCCTGTATCCATGCCTGACATGGCAGAGCCATGTAATTTAATAGTTTTGCTTGTCCTAATGTACCAAGGGACATTCCAGAACCTTGAGCACACTTCAGCAGAAGGGTCTATCAGTTGTTCACCAAACTTGAAGAAACAAAGAACAGAACAAGTCATTGGTTTGAAACCTCTACAGTTGTATCCTACTTAATTTCACATATTACCAGTGTTATCTTCATTTATAAATACATGTAATGTCGTATGTAACCTCTGGAGAGATGACTGAGGCTGCTTGGCCAGCTCTCACTGCAGAGACCATGCTGCAGTCCAGAGGTCCACATGATCCTTGATAATTCTGCCCTGCTCTGCCCGTTCTCCACATCTTATCGGGGTTCAAACCACAGAACATATTTCTCAAACAACTATCAATCACAATTGTTTCAGTATTATAGCACCAGTCTTGGCTGTCTCCTTTAAAACTAAAACAATCTTGCATTATGCCTTGAAAAATGAGGAAATCTGGGGGGATAAAATCTTGGCTCTCTGTGTCTGAGTGGTAAAGATTGCATTGCTTTGGTGGAAGTTGGCTGTCACATTTGTTCTTCTCATCTGGGGCACAAAGGGAAATTATGTGCACAGTGCAGGGCCCCTCTTTTGGAAGGGAAGGTGTTGGTTTAACGGTCTCAGCCCAGCGCAGCAGCAGAAGTATATCTGCAAGCAAGTTAATAGCTGATGCAGGTATCTCCATTATGAGTTATGAAGTTGTTAATCCTCCACAGGTTTTAATACTCATTTAGTATTTAGTGAATACATTATACTATAAATGTCTTATTTAAATTAAATTAAATGCAGATTTGGAACACAAATGTGCCACAGAAATTTATGGGGGATCTTAGCAGAGAATAATTTTTTTAGAGACTGGGGTGAAAGCTACAGAATATCAGTTTCCGAATTAGTATAAAATACTGTGTGTTAGTTGTCAGTTATTAGAGAATGTGTCTGTTGGAGGTATGTCCTAAAACCCCTGTGCAAGCCAAAAACTTAATTAATCTGCAGGAATTTCCAGGTCCATAAAAAGCAAAAAACAATTTCCATGTCAGTACAGCACTGCTTCACCTGGAACCACAGCATGTGAGTTCCATCTTCTCCATGCTAACCAAGCTCAGGATGTGCAGAAATTTTGTACACATCCCAGAGGCTGCAAATGTTAGAGTTGATGGTGCTTGTTTAACCATCAGTGTTTGCATCCAACATTTCAGAATGTCCAGCATGCAGTATTGGTTGTAAGTACCAGATTTGATACCAGGCTTCAAGAAAGGATGATTAACACTACATTTGTGGCTCTTTTAGTTCTTCTTTGCTGAACTGTTTGAACCCTAGGGCCTTCAATAAAAAAAACCCTCCTCAGCAAGTATGTGAATCATATGCCCTGAACAGTTCCACCAAAACACAGTAGGACAGTTTGCACACCAGCTCACTCACACAAGACCTTTGCTGGGTGAGCATAAGTCTGCTCAGTCACAGCCTGAGCACTTCTGATAAAGCTCAAGACAGTTTCAGACATAGCTCAAACCAGAAGCCACCTTCCCCTGACTAGGTGTCGGTGATGAGCCAGTCACCAAACCGCTCTGTTTGCCCTGGCTCAGCATGGTTCTGCTCTGCATAGCTCCTGGGCCAATCCTTCCTGCAAACAACATCTGGATGTGTCCACACAAAAGAGAACAGAGTTGAAAAACTCATGACAAAATGAAAAGGAAGAACAGAGCAAAAGTATGGACCTGCTCAGCATCACTGCTGGCTTTAGCTGCTTCTGGGAAGCACCAGTCAGAGCACCTCAGGTTCTCTCCAAGAAGCTGACAATCTGTCAGTAGCACAGTCCCAGCTGAGTCCTGCAGAAGCAATGTTGCATTCAGTCAAGTCTTGCTTTCTTCTTCTTCCCTGAGGGTCATCATCGGAGGTCCTGCACCCCTCACTGTGAGGCCTGGAGATGTGTTGTTGAGAAATCCAGGGAAGCCATTCCCAACAAATGTCAAGCATATCACACACCATGAGGTATCACTAGAGGACAGCATTGTATGTGTTGATATGCCCTTAGTAGAATTTATATCAACAATACTGTGTATTAGTTTGGAATACTTAACTGTTTGGTTTTTGTTTTGTTTGTTTTTTAGAAGAAGAGCAAACCCACAACAGTTTCAATTACAACTGCTTACAAAGAAGCTAATGAGTGCAAAAGCTGGACCTCATTCACACTGCAGCCATTTGGATCAGATGCTCAGAGGTTTTCAAAGATCCTGTTTTCTGCAGGAGAACAGGTATGTCATGGTTTAACACCTTTGGGCAGAGCAAGGATGTTAGCTGAGAAATGAACATCACCAGTATCATAGGAAAGAAATAGCACCTACCTAAACCGCCTCAGAGGCTGGGAGTTTAGAACAAATTTTAAGGAAGACAAAATAGTGGAGATTGTGTTTATTTTAAAGTCATGCCAAATTTACTTCATGGTCTGTACAAAAAAAATAACACATAGCTGTCATGTCCACATGAGTGTTTCCTAAAGGACCATCTCTGCTTCTAGTAATTCCAGATGCAATTGTAAACCCTACCTTAATCAGGCACCATGGCAATCTGCTCCCATTCAGACAGGGAAAGAAGGGGAGAGGGGAAGCAGCAGGGCAAGGGCAAGCTCCTCTGAATGCTGGTACAATCACTCTGGGTCGTTTCTAGAGGAAAAAAAAGAGACACTTTAGATTGACTGTGTGCTTTCCATGGAGCAAATCAGTGTTGATGACTTCCTATCGCTTACGAGACTGACACATCTACGATTTCTGCTTCCAGCCCTGCACTTGATTAAAGGACACTCCGCATCCAGAGCAATGTTGTTATACAGAATGCCTGTGTTATCAAATAATAAACTAACTGTCACAATATTGGCTCAAGGTTTAGAAATTTTCTAGCATAGGAAGATTAAGATGATTACAGTTCAAATGAGTACCATTTTTGACTAATTGTTTGCAGATATGGCATAGGTGCAATATGGCTTCTTTTGGGAAAGTAGTATGATTTTACTGTACAAAAATCTAACTGAAATATAGTTAGAATAAATTATCAGAGCCCAAACTTGCTTACATCTGTACTTACGCATTCACGTGAAGGGAAGCTGCACTTAAAGAGCTGAAGAGCTGTCCCAGCATGCTCATGTGCCCTTTAAAACCAAAATAAAAAAAACAATTAACTATACTGGGTTCAATCACCTGGACTTAGAGTTTCTTACAAACACACAGGGGCAGGTCTTCAGATCTAGTCTACAGACAACAGACCAGACATGTGAACACATCTTCCCTCTCCCTGCACCATACCCATAAAGATAGACACGCAGAAATTCACTCTACAAAACTAGAGGCTCCCAATGTTTTTTCTGACCATGAATATATGGCCTTTTCTATATAGGAAGGCCACAAAGACCACCATATCTTCATCACTCACTTCATATGCTCCTGTGCTAATCTCTGTAGGGTGACCTGCACAAGAATCTTCTCCTCTTTGGTCACTCAAGGTGCTCTGCAGCACATTGAGCAACAGGCACATGGGCAGAAAGATCTTGGCTCCAGCTGAGTCAGAGGCTCAATATGTGACCTTTTGTCACTTGGTCTTCTTATGTCAAAACCAAAATTGCATTTAAAACTAGGAACCAGATGCTTCATCTGAGCTAAACCTTTCTGGGTAAATACATTGCAAAGAGCACAAATCATACCATTTCAAACTTTGAGAATCTGTATATATTTAAATGTATACAAAATTCTGCTGTTTCTCGACAATAGGTTCATGCTCTAGAAGAAGAGAAATCCAACAGACTGAAATTAATAATGCATTAGAACAAACACCAGTGCATTGTTTCCCATTTAAGGAACTGCCTGGATATAAATAAACCCTTACTCATATTCTGTGATTTAAATAACAGAATCATTCTTGCTCAATGTAACAATTGCACCTTTCAGAAAAAATAAGAAATAAAAACAGTTTTCAAGAAGAAATATGAGTCTTGAACTCTGATGCACCAATGCTTTTGCTGTCAGTGTGATGAAACCACATAACTGGAATGTGACTTGGCTCAAAACTCTTCATTTGAACATCCCCTAAATTTTAGGAGAAGACTGAATTGGGTGAGTGAAATGCAAGCTAAGGCCATTTCTACCTTTGATGTTCTACCTAAAGGTACCGTTTCCACTATGTGGCCAAATCACACATTGACTAAAGTTGCACCAGCACTGACTCTAAGATCAGGTTTTGCAAGAAGTATGCGGTGTATGGAAACATGGATGCAAATACTTGCCTAAAACAACAGTTTAGCTAAAATCAAAACAAAATAAAAAAACCATGGACATGGATTAGGGATCATGGACCCTCACTGAGATAATTTTGCTACAGAACCTGTCTGCTGGCAGTCAGACACAGTATTATGGCAGTAGCAAGAATGTTTTGCTTTGCCTCTTGGTTTACAGCCTGTAGTGAGAGTACCTCATGACTATTCAAGATCACCGGACAACAGGCAGCTGAACTATTACACATTTGCATCTCTGACAGTACCTCCAAATAATACCAGAATGAAGCCAGGCAAATGTTTTAGAAATGTCATTTTAAAAATCTGAAATACAAAGAAAGAGATCAACTTAATAACCAAGATGTACAGTTTCAGAAAAATGTATGGTACTTTACATTTGGGTACGGTAACAAGATCCTTTTCCCTAGAATTTCACAGTGGAGAGTGTTGGTTCCAAGGTAGATTACTAGGCACTTTATTTTTTTTAATGAAATGTATAAGCTCAGAGTATTTTACTGTAAATTTCACTGCAGCATACACAGCATTTGGAGTGAACAAGGAAAAAAACAGATCATATTTTCCTTCACTTACCAGTTTGTGAAAACAATCATTTCATGAACAAACTTTTTTTAAACAATGGGAGTTTTATTAGTGTGCAGTACAGCAAACTGTGGTTCTTTCTCACATAACTCGTTGTTACAAGTCAAGAACCAGTTTCATTTTTATGTAAATGAAAGCCTATACACTGATGCAGTTACTCTCTACACATACATTAGTTTAAATGCTGGGGTGCTACAAAAGTTACTTATCTTTCATACTTTTTGTTAGGCTGTAAGTCAGCTCTGAGGTTTAAATTTTGTTTAAAAGTTCTCGGCTAATTGATCACTTTAGAGATGCTTTAAACACAGGTAAAACACCGACAAAGACTTTTAAAGTAAGCTTTCTTAATGGATGAATTGCAACTATCCATCATCCTGCTTGCTACTTCCCTACCACCGTCCCATTAAAGCTAATAAGTTCTATTAAAGCTGTTAACATGTGGCATCTGTTAATGGAAAGTGTATAATGCACAAGGCATGAGGGGGTCCTGAGGGCTCACAGAAGTAAAGTTTGGAACAGAAACACAAATTCTGACTGTCCGTGAAGTTAATGTAATGACAGGTCAGTGTTTCAGGCCCTTGTTGGAGACGATTCCCATTTAAAGCCTTGCCGGTGCAAAGGGAGCAGGGTTAGGTTCATTGGTTCAGTGCACGTGTTATATTTCAAATGCTTCAGCAGATAAAATGTAGAAGTTGAAGGAAAAAAAAAATATTTATTTTTGCCTTGAGAAAACAGTGTGACACATGACAAGCCTGGATCTCTTTTGGAGAGGCTGTGCTCTATATTACTGAGATTAAGTTTGATCATTCCTGAAGGAACACAGAAATCCTCAAACCTGGATGGCAAGGGCTGTAATAGTTGCTCTTAACGTCTGCTGTTAGCTGATTACTGACATCTTGAAAGCATTGCTCAAGCAGGCCTTCTCACAAGCTTCTGTCATGTGGATGCTCTGGCAGATGGAGAGCATGAATTGGAGAGAGAGGGTGACTGGGAGCTTCAGGGACCGGTGTGTAATCAAAAGCTTTGAACTGTTCCTAGCTTTACTTGTTGCTAGGGGGACTATCAGAACAGATTATAGTGACTAAAGCCAGCCCGTGTAGTAACAGCTGTGAGTGTAATCCAAAAATTAGCTCATTAATTCACAGGAAAGTATTTTCTACTCGTCTTTCATTACAAAAAATGTGTCTGCTTGTTAGTGAAATCTAGAGCTTTAACTGGAACCTTTAAAACATTAGCAATGCACATGTGCTTTTCTATGCCTTAGTGGGAGATTTATTAAGTTTATTCTCTAATCTCTGTTTACAAGCAGAAATATGACGAACATAAATCATTTGAAGTAAGATTTCAAGCTACAAATCCAGTTTGCTATTTTCCAACGTCATTATGTTATTTCAAACCTGCAATTAATTCTTTTCTTTGTTGGCCTGTTTGCTTTTAAAAACAATTTCACTCCACTTGACCTTTGTATTTCTTGGAAAAATGTTCAAAGTTGGAAATACTCTAGATGTTATCTGTTAGTGCTTATTTACCATACGCAGCATGCTAAACTTGAGCTGGATTTTAAGAGCCCCAGAGAGCGATACGAGATGTGAGGGGCAAATCTGCAAGCTACCAGTAGGAATTAGTGATTAGTGATGCTGTGATCATTATGAAGGACTGTCAGGCTACTCTTCCAGTGATGGCTCTTATAAAAACCTCAAACATTAAAAAAAGAAAAGGAAAAAAGTTATACATTGCCAGTTCTTCCAGAAAACTTACTCTATTGTTGCTAAACCGTAGTATTTCCCATCATGGGATCAAACAGTGCAAGTCAGCAATGATGTTGCAAATGAATTGTTTATACAGTAGATGCAAAAGCCCTGATCCAATGCACAGCAATTAGCTTTCAAAGCATTAGTGTATGTAGCTTATGCGCTACCCTAAGTTGAATTTTCTTCCTTATAATGAAGGAATTCATGAACATAAAAAATTAGAGATCTAACCAATAAAGTGGTTTTGCACTTCGAACAGGAAGAGGACAGTTCTGCACGCCTGTGCTGGCATTGTCTGCAATGTAAGGAATAATCACAGAGGTGTGAAAAATCACCTTGGCACATCCCTTATTTGATGGTGCCTTTCTCCTGGGTTTCTTCACCACCATTTCACACAGCCCTAAGAATTCTGTGAAGTTTATTCTATTTTGTCATTTTGCTCCAAAGCTTAAACAACAGTGAGCAAAATTTTAACTATCCGCTGGTGTTCAGCCTTGGATCCTGACCCATGGCATAGCCAGTTTGTTCACCACCCATCCATGCAGCCTCCCCTGCCAGCCAAGACATGGATGCTGATGGGTGCCTGTGCTGTGCACACACTGGGACTAAAGCTCTGCTTCTCAGTCTGGGAGGAAAACTCACACTGCCCTTCGCTTGTGGCACCAACCAGCATTCCCATTAATAGACACCAAATACACTCAAGCCAGTGGATGTGCAGCTGGGAGATACCCCTGCTGGTACTCACACAAATAAACTGGCTCTGTCTGTTCTCCCACATGTTCATGCAATTACTCTAAAGTTCGAATTCTCAATTGAAGTCAGTGGAAAATGTGTTGGTTTGGCAATATTTGACCAGTCTCTCCTTGAAGCCAGCTCAAAGTAGCTCATTTTGGTCTGCAGCTCTAAAATGTCAGTCATTAAATCAGCCTTAGCTACCTTTAAGGATGAAAAATCTTTGATCGTATAATTAGGCTTTAATTGATAAATACAGTTGGATGTGCTAGGCCTCTAGCACAGCTTGCTCAGGACCATACACTCATTAGGCAGGAGAAAGCTTCATTAACATAACAGCCCGATAAATGCTCAGATGCCCATGCCCAGAGGCTAAAGATGCTGTATGCTGTTTAGGTGGGTGGTTATGTTACAGCTTCAGGGTCCAAAAAAGACCCTCAAAGCGCCCCAAAATCCATAAACTTTAAACTAGATAATTAAAAAAAAAAAAAAAGGCATTTCTGATCCTTTAAGCACAATATCAGAGTGGAAAACGGGACACAAATCTTTTTCGATGTGCTGTGTGTTTCTTAAGTGTTTCTTCAGCTCCATACATTCAGTATCCTGGGTCTGTGCTGCTGCCTTGACATACTCACATCTGTACTGCAGCACCCCAGACCAGAGGCCAACGATATTTTATCTAGTGTACATTTTTCTGAGCAACAGCTGACTGTCTTCCTCAAAGTGGGAAGAGAAAAGCTCACCCAAAGCACACATCCCAGCAGCAGCAGAATTGCAGACTCCAGAGCAGGAGCTGCTTATCCCATGGGAAGGATGGGCACAGCTGAGGGAAAGCACAAACCCCAATGATATGAACAAATTGTGAGAGAGAAGAAGAGATTGATCCAAGAAAAGCCAGAACAGATAAGTAGCAAAATGAGGAGATCCCTATTTCTCCACCAGCCCAAGGCATTCCAGCTGTTAAACAGAACTGAGTCAAAAAAAAGCTCTTGGGGGACCTCAGTGAGATTTTAGTTCTAATTTATGAAAGTGAGTAGTATTATAATCTGATGAAGGATGAGTTCCTGTGGTGGGATAACTGGAAACTCTGTCACCCCTCCTTTTCTCTATGTATGTCATGAAAAGTACAGGAGAGGTTCCAAATATACCAGAGTGCACCAGAGAGCTTGGTGTTACAATAAAATGTCAGCACACTGCACAGTGGTGCCATTTCCAGCCTTTACCATTCCACACAGGACAGATGTTTATTTTTTACAGTGACTCTCAAAAAAGCATCTATTACAAAGTGCTAAAGTCTAATGGGATTCTTCTCCTGCAATGGACCTGTGTGAGTTTGGAAGGGCTTAATCATTTCACTCTTTTTGGCTGTTCTTAACCCATCTGCCCCCCCTCCTTCTCCCTTTGCCCCAAAAGAAGCATTTTTCAACCACTTTTTTTCTCCACTTCTATACAAAACCATCAGCTGGAGGAATTTTAATGCAACTCATTGATGAACAGGACAGTAGCAGAAGCTCAGCATGGTTGTGCTGGGCTGCAGTAGTGCCACGCTGAATAAAAAAGCTTACTTTTTTAAATTAAAGCACTTAAGGGAATAGTAAGCACTTTAGCACCTCTGTGGAGCTCAGTCCTTCAAGGTGCTGGGCACGTTGGCCATGACCAAGGCAAGCACTTCAGCACATGCCTACCTAGGAGTAGCTCTATGCCTTCAAACCTTCAGGCTCACAAACACTTACTGCTGGGGTGCTACGTGGGCACAGGTACAGAATTGGGCCCAAGGCCCTGAAACAGAAACTATTGTCATTGCTGTTAATTATGTTATTGCGTCGAACAGAAAAAAATGAATCCCTGCATGTGTCAGGAAGAACAGGAATCTACAGGCTGGTAATCATGATATTAGAGCAACTTTAGTACACTCTGCAAGATTCAGTTTTATGTTTTTATGAAGTTTTGGCTGGTTTTAGTGGGAAATATATCTCTGATAATGGCTACGCTGGTTTTGAGACCTCTGTTGCCAGCTAAGGATCTACTGAATCTTGTGGTTTCAGATGTACTGGATCAGGAACAGGGCAACTGCAGTTCTTTAGAAGCATTAGCTAAACCGTTATACCTCCATTGCATATACTCCAGATATATAATCTCTGATTTTTTCTGCTAGAGAGACAAAAAAAGTTCAAGTCTGACAACAAAAAAATAATTCAAAGAAAAAATGTAATGCAGAAAGCCGACAATATTTACATTTAACAGATTGTAGTATTTTGCTTTTCAAAAGACCAAGTCCAAGGTAATTAAAACTTTGGTGGCCTTTCAGTTTTAAAATTGCAAATAAATGATAACAAAACCTAGAGAGTGAGGTCTTTCTCCAGCACATGTGGCATGAGAAGTCCATGCTGTCACAGTTTGACAGGTGTGTGCTTGTGTGCTGCTAGGACTGCTGTTGGGCCAAGTTCCTCGAGAAACCTGAGAGTGTTTGTAAACAGTCTGTACTTTCTCAAAAGTGCCCTAGAGATTTGTTACAGGAAGTCAAATTGCTCAAATCTACCTAATTTGGCACGATACGTTGAAAGCATGCTTGAGTGATCATAATTGCACTGGGACTGACTTCATTTAGCAATCTCTAGGCATACCTTTCCAATAATAACTGCAGGCGATATAAATTCAATCTCTTATTTGTTTCTGAAAGTGATTAGCCTAAAAAATTTGGAATTTAAACACTCATAATTGCAAAGTGTTATTTATATTCAATTTTGATTTATTAAATAAAAAGACACCCCCTCCCCACCACCCACCCCTTTTTTTTTTTTTTTTTTTTCCCAGGGATGATTTTAATTGCCTTGGTAAATGAAAGGGACAGCAAAAAGAAAAGAAAGGAAAACGGTAATTTGCATTGGGGGTGGAGGGTTGCCTTTCCAGGGCACTTTTTTCCTTCTACAACATATAATACTGCAACAAGAGCAAAAAAAGATTCCACTGTTTCTTTCAAGCACAGACTTTTTGCTGTGAAATACCTATGGATCACTAGGGTTAAAATAATTTTTCTTCACATCTGTGAAGAAATATGTGTGAAGATAAGCAGAATCAACAGTGTTGTACAGCTGAAAGGACAGAAAGAGAGCTGAAAGAACCCTATTTTTATTCTGAGTATGATAATTAATCAGTGTTATTCAATATGATGAACAAGGCAAATTCATTTAATAGATATTTGCATCCTTTTTATATTGGCATTCTCCAGAAACTGTTTGGGTAAACCTCATGATGGTCAAAGATTGTCCTGAAAGTGAATTCTGGGCAAAGATCTGCAGAATGAAAATAGTGAAATCATAAATTTAGGTAAGCACTCAGGAAGCCTTTTCAGCAGGATGTTAACACAAACAGAAAAAAAACAACCAAACAAAAATGTAACTTGTGTATAAACCCCAAATGTCTGATTTCCAATTTAAGAAGAATTATGTGGACTCTTTACAAAATGTTCTCACAAATTAAGAGCTGAAAGAAATTAAATCTCCATCAATTACGTTGGAAAGAGCATTTTCAAAAATTCAGCTAAAAACTCAGAATTCTTTAGAATGTCTTGTTTAGCCATAATCATGAACAGATCCATGTATAGTTTCCTTGCACCAATTAAAAACAAGAAATCAGAGATGAAGCAAAGTGGTAAAAATCTCCCTAAGGATTAACCTTGTGACCCCAGCCTCACACCATCAGGAAGGACTGGGTTCTCCTTGCAAAGCTGGACAAGTCTCATTTCCACACCTATTTCTTCATATTTTCTTTACAGGAACCTTCCTCTGCCTCCTCTGTTCCTAACCTGAATTGTCATTGAACTTAGCAAATTCTGTGCCCGCAGATGGGCAAACCATTGTGCTCAACATCAGAAATGTGACATAAAACCCTGATACACTCTCGAAACTATACTCAGCACTTGGGTAAGACAGAAGCTTCACCAGTACTTCACTGGCAGCAGCATGGCAGCAAAGCTGCTGTGAGTTGTCACACAGTGCCCACCTCCATGAGCTCATCTCCCCTGGCAGCTGCTGACCCGCCTGGGTACTGCTGTTGCAGGAGGCCCACAGAGCACATTTTAAACCTGTCTAGGAAAGGCAACAGCACTGAGGACATGGAGGGAAATACAACAGCAGATACTGGAATTCAAGTTAAATCTCCCAGACATTTCTGAATTGCTACAGTGCCCTGTGGCAAGTTGTGGGGTTCTGTGTAACATGTGCTGGAAACCCACGGGGGGCCCCTACTGCGTGATGCCAGCAGGTGTATCCAGGGGGGAACGGGTCACTTAAGTGGTGCTGGAACAGAGAAGGAATTTCTCAGACCCATCAAGCTTTACTTAAAGTTTACTTTGTTTCTAAAGTAAAAAATAAGCCAAATTGTCCCTAAACAAAGCCAAAAACCAGGGCAAGTCTGATTTATAAAGGGTCTGTGCACAGTCTGTTTCAAACTAGGTGGGACCTTAATCTACCTAAGCAAATAATTTAGAGGTATAATTTAGCCCACTTCCCCTTCAGCAATAATACCGCTTACCCAAAACATCCCCACTTATTTTTAAACCAAACATATTATTTATTTGATGGGATGGAAGAGAACAGAAAGTGCGGCACAACCTGAACATTCATCACTGTTGTTTGTACTCCTTGAAGGACATTGTTGAATTATTGCTATAAACATTCCACATTTGGCTAAATGTTGTTGATATAAACAAGGATTTTTCCTCATTAAGGTAATTTGGTGCAGTCTGAGAAACTGATTTATCAAGAGAATTAATTAAAGGCAGATATGATTTGTGGCCCTTTGTACTTGTAGATATTTCAGCATAAACATCCCCATTAAAACTAAATTACTGCTAATTTGATCCTACTAACAACAGTTTTTAAATACACTTCACATATGCAGACACAATGCCTTTTTTCAGATTTGGAGCTGTGCAGCATAGAGTCCCAAGCTCACGGTTGTCATGGTTCATACCTAGAAGAAGTTTTGAGATGTGTTGTGTACCACATGGTACCTCCGCTCTGAAGGTTTGCTGGCTTTGGGGAGGTACTTAGTAACACCTTGCTACCATTTATTTTGTTTCCCACGGTTGCTCATGAAAACTAACAAACAAATGTGGTGTCCACCTCTGCTCCAAATGTACCAGTGCTTACTCTTTAGTTGTTGAAAGTCAAGGGGGCACAGACTTTATTTGGATTTAGGACAGACTGGTTCCCATTCTCTCACATGCTGGTTCAAATTCTGGGGTGATCAAGAGTGATCACATCATACCAGATTTCTTACCTGCCAGCAATACAGAATATAATTTGATAAAGAAAGCAAAGACTTCTCATCTTGACACCTGAAAGAAATCAGACACAAAAAGGAATAGGGAAGAAGAGCAAACTCACTTAGGTCGTGGGAGTACACCTCATGTCTTAACTAACAGCCTCTCAAAGATTGAATTACTTGCTGTTCAAGACACAGATGAAAGTGCCTGAATTTAACAGTTAAAGGAAACTGGCATTTTGTGATTTAGGAGAAGCCACCTTTCTGTTCATAATCTTAGTGATCAATCCTGTAAAGATGCTGAACATCTTCAAGACACTGTTAATTGAGTCTGCTAATTACAGTGTTCAACAACTCACAATCCATGAACATCACAGACAGAGGACATATTTACAAAGAGTGCCTTTGGAAAGTCGAGATTAGTCTCAGGACAACTGGAAAGGAGAGATAAGAAAGTTTAAGGGGACTCTTCCTCTACCACAGCAGACAAATGAATTAGCAGTAAAGGCTCCAGCTCTGGTCAAAGGGAAGGGATAACGTGGTGATGAAGTAGGTCTTAAATCATTCTGATATATTCAAGTGTCACTCCAAAGAAGATCTAGAGATGTGGGGACAAAACAAAGTATCAGTCAAAATAATCAGGCAAAATTGAGGATGTCATTATTTGGTTGGATATGCAGGTTTTTCAGCACAAAAATGTTATCACTTTTAAAAGGTCTTTTTATACTGTTCATTTAAGTGACGGAGCTTTTGTTTAATCAAGTAATTTATTCAATGACTTGAACAGGGGAGTTTAATAAAAAGCATTTTATTTTCCACAGTCAGACCAATGTCACAAGGCCAGGGAGTGTTACGTGATGCTCGACCAGGAAACGACAAACAACTGGGGGGACTCTGGTGGACCTACCAAGAGAAGCAATGTCCTTCCCTGGACTTTGAACTCGAGCACCAGAATATGATTCATTTACAACAGAAACACTGGAGTCAGCCCCCAAGCTCCCTGCTGAGGTACGGTAAGCATGAAACACACTGATATTCTATGTAGGTGGAGTGCAGTGTGTGTCTGAGATGCTTACGGGATTGCTAAACAGGCATCTTAATCTCTGAGGGGCAGAAGGAAAGCAGAGGTGCTCCTTCAAAATCACCACAGCGCAGTGCAGGAGCAAGAGGATCAACTGGAATGCTGCAGAAGAGCAAGACAGTCCTATGCCAGAGTGGAATCCAAGTCCTGAGTCCCTTTTGGGACAGTTTCCCTCTCTAATCATCAAAATAAAGGCAGCAAAGAGAGTACATCATGCTCTTCTATTTGAGGTTTGAATTTCACATCTTCTGACATAAATCACAGAGATGCAAGAACTCGGGGGAGCACAGGGGAAGAAACACTCTTTTCTGTATATACTTTTTCAGAAGTGAGTACTCCTCAGGACCCATACACATCATTGAGGTACTACTGTATAGAAAAAAATGGTAACATTTCACTTGGAACTCATTAACTAGGAATTCATTAACATCTTTTGCCTTCATGTAAATGTTTATTTCAGCAAAGGGTATCTGCAGATACATCGTCCAAGAGGGGAGGGAGACAATGAAGGATTTATCTCATAGAACTTGTGACGATACAGAAGTTGTGTTGTTCCTGCACTTCCCATAATGGTTGGCTGTCAACAGCTGCATTAAGTGGGCTGCACCCATTACAGGGATGGAAGCTGTCATCAGAATGAATTAGAGGCTTATTTGGCCACAGTTGTATTTTATATTCTACTGGCAATTCACTGTCTGTCTGGCACTCTAATGAAAATTAGGCTGGGAAAAGAGGACAGTAGTGCATAAGAATACAAAGTATGTAGATTATTTTTGTCTTTTCATAATGGAATAATGGAAGTTCTTACAGTTATTTAAAGAGACTTTTGGTCTTTATTTTTATATATCCCACTACTAAACAGCAGCTGTCATCCTAAATCTTAACTAAAGATTATTTGGAAAGCACAGTTAATGGCTATGAGATAACATCACATCTGCAATGCTAGATAATTAATGAGTAATAACTGCCATACTTGTGACTGCAAACAAATGTGCCTCCACTTTAAACTTAAGAAAAGAGAAACCCTAATTCACCTGAACACCAATACATGGGCATAATAAACCTCAGATATGAACTGACCTGATCCTTTACATACGGAGATCTTTTACATTCTGGAGGAAGGAAAAAATGCAAATAAATCAGATGTCAGCCTTCCCTCACCTCCCCAGTCCCACAACTATCTCTGCTATGAACAGTCTTATAGCACAGCCTGGAGAAATATCCATAGCCCATGGTTCGTTGGTGAAACACAGTCAAGGGACCTTCTAGAGCACTCACAATCACAAGAAAACCTTGCTGCTCTTCCCAAGGCCACCAGCAAGGGACACATGCAATAGTGACAGCAAGTGTTGCTCACACAGGGACCAGCAAAGAAGGGGAAGGGTTGCCTGGGGTCCAGATATCCTTCCTTCTACCACTCTTTTATGCCTCATACTGCTTCTGTTGCCTGCCTCCTATGATGGATGGAAACCAAGGAAACTGTCCAAAAGTTTTTCTCGTTTACCAGGAGATTCTCTGCTGCCCTGTATCTGGCCTTTAGATGCCCAAATACACAGAAAGATCACACGAAAGATGCCTACTCAGAAGAAATAAATGCATATTTTAAACTTATTTTTAAAGCTTGAATGAGTATTTTCAAAAGTAGTAGGGAAAAAGGTGGTTTATACATGAGGGCATTTATTTTGTCAAGTATATCCAATTTTCTGTGGTCAAGAAATAGTATCGCACATATATTTTACCAGCAAGAAAGAGGTGTGGGCAGTAAGAGGCAGAAATGCATATTAGGTGAATATGTATCTTTGTTCATTTTGATCCCAAAATGCTGAGCCTCACTGACTATTTCAGTATAAAAGATCACAGCACCCAGAACTGGCAAAGAGCAGCCTGTGTGCTGTCTGCAGGCTCAGGGGACAAGTACTCACCTTCACAGCTCATTGGCAATTTACCATAGAACTGTGACCCCAGAAAGGCAAAACACTTTCTTCCTGTGAAGGTGCAAAGCTGTTCATCATTTTCATGTGAGTACAAAACACCCGCATACTTCTCTTAATGCAACAAGCTGTGTGTTAAAAATGAAAATTCCCTGTATAGGGAATGTATAGGAAGTGAGGCCATTCAGCTCAGTCAGCCTGACCTCCTCTTCAGAGACTCGAAGGCAATGCTTTAACAGGGCTTGAGTGGAAGAATCTGATATGCTATCACAAAAATAAGTCAACACTTCCCTCCTGGGTTTTCTTACTAAATTAGTGCAGTTTAGTTGCTTCTTTCAGTAACTTATGGCTGAGTTCACTGACACCACCATATGGAAACTATACCCAAAAGGACAAGATTTTTCTCTATCAGTCATAGTCCTACAGCCCTTTGCCCATCTATTACCCCTAAGTTTGTGTGCACAATGCAGTGACAAGAGCTCAGTGTTCTGCCAGTGCCACCTCATCTTTCACAGAGTTTGGGACAGTTCATCAGTACGATCTGGACACCGTGGGGTGTTGCAGAAAAATATTGAATTGTCACACCAATGTTCTGCAGCCTTCATACCCGCCTGCAGTTCCTGAATGTGGTTGCAATTACGAAATGCGTTTTTGCACTTCTGGTTGCAAAACGAATGCAACCTACTGGGTTTAACAAATTGCCCCAATGCAGAAAAACAATGTGATGTGAAAAACAGAAGTTTAAGGAAATTGATAAAAGTAATTATTATATTTTTATCATGCTAATCAACCCAGCACACAATCAATAACAGGCTATATGCACAAGGCTCTGAATCTTCAGCACCTCTGGGTTCCTTCCATGCAATTCATCCATCCTTCAGAAGCAAGAATGCTAATAAAGACATAAGGTGGATAATTCCAAGTGATTCAGTAAATCACAAAATCATCCTAAATTTGTCTGTTTGTTTTGTGAATCAACAGTCCCGACTCCCCTGCCTTCTGAATTAGCCCCATCAATGCTACAATGAAACAAGGCATTTTGCCTTTGATCCTGAAGTAACATTCTTTTTGATCCATCCATTTCTCTCTGGTCTCAATCAAACTGCAAATACAAGCATGAGCTGCACTGTTTGGACTTGGAGCCATTTTCCCCAAATCTATGTCTCGGTAGAGAAAAAAGGGAGATGCTGGATTTGCAGGTCACCTCTCAATGCAGACGGGTTTACTGAAATCACAGTGAAAAGCTACTGTTGTACAGTAGGCGATTTTCAAGTGTTAATAAAGCAGCCGGTTTTGCAAAGCAGCACCCCAGCTCCCAGGATTGCAATAAATACTTGAGCATCCTGCCAAATTCTAGTGCAAACAATAAAGCTTTTTTTTTGTTATCAGAGCATGAAAAGCACTCTTAAATAGTGTAATTTGCCCCTTAACTTGAATTCAAGGCGCACTCCCCTCCCGTCCACCCCCCCAAATCATTATCCCCTGGAAGGCAGGGCTCATTTGAGCAGGCAGCAGCCAAGCCTGACTAGGGAGAGCTGGAGGCCTGACATTAATAAGGTGCTCTATGCCTGAAAGACCATTAAGGGAAAACCTTAACTAGGTGTTATAACAAGGGGATATGAAGTGTCACAAAGTGCATAAATGTCACAAGCTCTCTATGAGGCCCCTATGTTAAAAGTCTTCCTCATCTTAACTTCTCTGGGTAAAATATTTTCCTTCTGCTGCTGCTCCTCTTAAAATATTTTGATAATGAGAGTGAAAATTATAATTTCAGTGGCACATATGCTGTCAGCATTGTGGGAGTGGCAGCACAGATCACAGCACTGAAGGAGGATTAGGGAGTACAGTATCACTGATAACAAAAAACAAACATGTATTACTATTAAAGGCTGTTTAGAGTGCCACAGGTGTTTCAGATACAACATAAACCCTGCTTCCTACCACCAGCATTTACTGCCTCATGTTTAGGCTTGTTCTTAACTTTATGCATTTGGTAAATCCATGGCACTATTCCCACGGATTAATACCTGTAGGGCTAGAGGACTGTAAAGCCAAATGAGCAAGTCTTGAAGCCATCACCCAAATGGAGCTAATCACTGTAGTAAACACTTTGTTAGGCAGGTATCAATAACAATTATAGGCATGTAGAAGTTGGCCCTACCATTTTCTATGCATCCACAAAGAATACAAATAAATAACCATTGCTCTGCTAGGGACGTATATTTTATAGCAATACTTACAGGCTGCTTTAGTTCCTATCTGGCTACAACCAGAAATGATAGTGTAAAATAACTAGGGTACCTCCCAACCTGTCCCTCCTCATCCTGCACTCCTGCAAGGGCAGGTCCCACAGAGCAGAGGCCACTGCCTGGGTGGCAGCTGCAGTCCCACCAGTGGCAGCCATCTCACGTCCGCTTCAGTGCTGTACGGGCAGCCTCAAAATAGTCCTGCATTTTACACCCAGCCTTATCTCAGCTGTGGACAGCAATATGAATTGCTTCACGTCATAATTTTTTTTGTTGTTGTTAATGAGAAGAGTGCTGAAGTGCTGCATGGAGCACCTTCCCACAGGCCTGCCACTGTCATTGCATCTGGTGATGAATTAGGGCTGTGCTTGAACCTAAAGACCAGCAAATTAACAGTTAATTAGGAGTTGATAAATAGCAGAGTCACACAGACCCTCTGATTTTGCTTGTTTTCATCTGCTGCCCTTCTCCCATATCTTGAAACAGCAAGTGTTTATGTGCTTGTAACAAGTGCCTGAGTGGGCTGCCATGGTCTGGGGTTTGTCAGGGGCCTGGGTGGTTCTCTCACCACCCCCTCCTGCTCCCGCTTACTTACACAGATCTACTTGACACAGCAGCTTTATCAGTATTTATCCCCTAGATAAAGAGATGTGACAGTGCTTTCAGGGAGAAATTACACCGTGTAGCGGGAGGGAGGGAAGGCAGCATTTCTTAACCCATACTTTGGTAGAGCTTGGTTCATTCCTAGGCCTGGAGTCTCCTCTCACAGAGACTGATAAGCACATCTGACCACATCAGAAAAGCTCTTGGCTCCAAAGAGGGGTAGTTTTTGAAGCTGAGAGGGATTGCAGTTCATCCCTTCTCTATACAAGGACAGTTTTCCCAATTCCTGCATGATTCACTGGAAGAAATTCTCTGTTTCAGTGAGAACATCACTCCATCCACCTCAGGTGGAGCACAAGCACTTTATTGAGGTCTCACTTCAGCTGGAGCTCTTTCATGTGGACCAAGGAAGGTGACCCATAAAATTAAGCTGAAGGACAAAATAACCCAATTTGGTTAAACCTGCATAAGACTAGAGATGCTGGTCACTCCAGGACCACCTCAGGCCCATAAAAATCTGTTAATGATGGCTGTGTGTATGCATGTGTTGGTGTGTGCATGCACACCCGCTCAGTTATCTTTCCTCTGTTTCAGAGCAACTTTAAGAGATAAGGTTGGGATAAACCTCTGAAATACCTCAAAATGTACCTGGTTTGGACAGCCATGGTGCAGGGACATGACCAATACGTATTTAAAAAGAAAATTAAGGTAATAAGGTTTTAGCTTTCTTCCTTATGAATGGAAAGATAGAGAGTGTATAACCATGTCTGACCAGAATAAAAAAAGTCATCTAGACTCAGCTAACAAATGTGATTTATGTTCTTCCAAGAAATGTCTACCCAGTTGAAGGCTGCATTACCTAAATTTATAACTCTGTAACATCACAACGAAGGAGGGTGCTTCAGGGGGAAAGAGGTGCTTCAGGGGGCAAGGAAAGCAGGGTGCACTGGCTAAACTGGCAGGGGCTAATGAGAATAAGCCACTCACAGTCAAACAGCTCTGCAATAGCCAAGTGAAAACACTTCCCCTCCTCATTGTTATTGTGTCCTGTTTTTACCTACCTGGTGGTTTTCTAGCTCTGCAGTGTATGGGGCCTTCAACAGTTTAAATATGCTGTATGGCCCATTCCGGGAATTACTAGATTTGGCCAAATGAGCATAGAATAGACCCAAAACATTACTCTTAATCTGAAGGGGCTGTATATACATGAAGCAGGATCTGAAGGAACCCCTGTTATTAAATACATAAATCAACAAAATCCCCTAAGTGCTTTAAAGGTGATTAAACATACACTCAGATTAAATTCACTGCAGCTTTTACACATTTAAGTGTCTTAAAAAGTTTTGTTTTCCTTCAGAAAAAAATATCCAAAACCAACCAACAAAAAATCACACACGAAACAAACAAGCCAAACAAACAAACAAGCAAACAAAAACCCACAACACCAAACCAAACCAAAACAACTGTGTTATATTCATATAAGAGCATTGCTTCTCTCAACAAAGGCACATTCAATCAAATCCAGAAACCAACATATAAATAACATTGCAGCTGGACTTAAACCAACAAGCAGAAAAGGTTGCAGTGAGGGAGTGATACCACCTTCCTCCCTAGTCCTAATTTCTAAAAAGGGCACCACTGTCAAACAGAAACAATTTACCAGTTTTGCTTTGGGAGTCTCAGTGGCTTTGCATTGCTAATGCTTGACTCCCAGTACCACACAATTGTTTATTGTGTTAGACTTCCAGACCTGGAGATGTGAAACAAGATACAAAACCTATTTCAGAAGTTGTTAAACAGTTATCGGTCTCTGAGGTGAATTATCATCTACAAATATTAATATTCAGCCTAATTAATGGCAGCCAGTGGTAAATGGGGTATCAGTTCTCCCATTACTGTCCCTCCTTACTCACTGTTCAATATGACAGAGGAACTGGAACATTTAACATTAATACCTTCATAGTCATAGGTTTCATTTACTATCAGTGCTCAGAAATTTAAGAATTAAGGACATGAAATAAAATCCAGGGTACTCAAGGAGTCAGTAGCAAATCCTTCTATAGGAAGCAAATGGACTTTGGACCAGGTCCTGTAAGAAGTGACCAAGGAATTCTCAGATGGTTTTTGTCTCTTTCCTGTTCAGTGTCATCCTGTACTGCATTCTGCAGCTTCTCTTGTTCCCCACAGAATGTATTAATGACTAATTCTTTTTTTTTAATAAGAAATTGAATTCCTACTGGCAACAGCCAGGAGGAAGAGGAAGAAAAAAAAAAAAAAAAAGAAGGTTTGCTCTGGCTGTATGTAACTATTTCATTATATTTCTATATCTCTGAGCACATGCATAACTTTAAGCAACATTTTTAAACTTATATTTATCTGACCTTAAGATTCCAGGCTATTCCTTTGACTGCACTCTGGGATTTCCCTCAGATGCCTTCAAGAGGATGTGATCTTTGAAAGTTTGAGCTCACAGTAGCAAACTTAATCTACAGTTATCTTATTAATTGTGTGTTCTCATAGGATTAACACTATTCTGCAGCACAGACCCTAAGCGTGTGGGGGAACAACTGGTGGTTATATTTAACCACGTAATTTGGACTCCCTGTTTAAGTAAAGGAAACAATAATGGTGGCCTTAATTGCAGAAATTACCAGTTACTTAGAGTTTGACATGTGCTTAATGACTAGGCAGATGGAAACACTAAACTTAATGCCACTTGGCAGACAATTGGAATTGATAATCACCTCTATAACAGCTATTGATGGTAATCTGTTATGAACAGATTTGGCTAATTCCAAGCAGAAGTTGTGTATTTCTTAGCTGTAAAACACAGCCTCCAGCAGGTGGACAGTAATGGAAAGTATTCACATGTCATTCAAAACAGAAACATAGATCCTCTGAGAAAACCACAAAGTACTAAGAAGCACTGCTGTTTCCATCACTATTGGTTTTTATAGAGGGTGCTTACTTCCATTATTATCTGCCTTTTACTACTGCATATAACGTATTCCATGTACTATTTGTGCTACATACTCCTGAATAATGCTCTTCCCAAAGTTGGGATGAAGTATACTGATGTGCTGATCCTATAAAAACCGGATCTCCCCCCTCTAGCCAGAAAGAACCCACAGCAAAGCCATGTAGTTATGTTTGGTGAAGCTGCCTTTTGTGGAAGAAAAGCCTTGAAAGGGATAATTGTAGGACTGATATTGAACAGATCAGGGTCAGTGGACATCCCAGGTGATTTTTTTTATGTGAAGGCATGCAGAAGGGCTTACCCAAGTTTGTCTTGTTTCTTTGATTTCTGTCTCCCTGACAGCTTGCCCAGTATTTTTCTTTTTCACTTTTAAAAATTATTTCAGCAGAATTTGCATCTATCTTAAATAATACATAATTTGTATAGACAGCCATGGTCCAACCCTACCAAAATATTAAGATGGTCCTCTGATGAACTTTGCTGTAATCTAAACAAAGCCCTAGCAGTATGTGATGTTTTTGAGGAAATCTGTAATCACTGGTATAATTTTCCTTCATTTGTGCTGTAAAACACCTCCTATTTTCATGGACAAAGTAGCCTGCCCAGTACTTTAACAGGTTCCAGCTCCACCTTGGGATTAGATTCCCCCCCTAGATAAAATAAGGAATCTAGAGGTGGAAACCCATTATGATGCTTATGCATGTTTCTCTACCCAGATTAACCAGATCAGGGACAACAAACTCAAGGGATTGCATTATTGTCCTTATACAAAGAGGAGTATTTAGAAAGCTAAAAGTTGGTTGTCGGTAGAAAATAAAACACTTGCCTTTGAGGGGCCACAGGGATCCTTTATGTGAAAACCAATTTCCAACTGTTCTACTAAATGCTAATTACTGACAAATCTGCAGTTTTATGCTGAAATTCAGAGCACCTCTATAAGCTCAGAAATGGAATCAGAAGCACAGATAATGTCCCAAATCTAAAATGAAAAAAAATTCCTTGGGTTTCTTACCCCTTCCCTATCAACCTGAAGTTTTGGAAAATATTTTGCTAGACAACTCTGGAGTTTGTTCCAGGTTAGTTTCTTTGCTGTTTTGTCACTGAAGGAACTAAAGATTCTGAGGTTTCATGCAAGAGACTGATCTTGATGCTCTGCCTTTGCAATAGAACAATACCCAGGTCTTTCACACTTCCACTCATTTCACTGGAAATTGCACTTATTTCAGCAGGACCAGAAGCCACCCGCTGGCTTAGGCAGCTAAGCTAATGCTGTTGTGAGAGAACTCTCTCCCCAGGTAAAACTTCCAGAAACAGGTAAATGATTTAGGTGATTATGCAGTCTAGTCTGGGAAACTAAGGTATACAAGTCACAGAAGCATCCTCTTACTCTCTGTTTGCAATATCTACAATACATTAACCCAGTAAGTGAAGAAAACCATATAAGAAACCCAAAATTGTTTCTGTCAAAGCAAAAAGCTGAGGCAGTGTTTTGATACCGAGTGAGGTGGGTTTTAGACATCCACCAGGATCTAAACACCTTATATGAAAACCTTAAACTAGACTGAAACTTGCATAAGCCTTTAACAGCTTCTTTGTACTTCATGGGAAGTCAGGCAGCACACAGCAACAAAAGATGCACACTATGAATGTGTAGAGAGATAAACTTGCCATGTTAGCCAAATGCTCATGTTATCGCAGAGAATCACATCCTGCATGCGTCCTATTTCAGTGCTCTCTTTTCTGTGTGGTGCAATCATATGCGGGGTGTTATCCATTGGTTTGAATAAGTATAAGCCAGGATTAGTGGATCCAGACCAAGCAACGAAGTGCACCACATCAGAAAAAAAGCATTAGGTGGTAAAGTGAAACCCAGAACAGCCTCATATATACCTAACTGAAGACTTTGCCCTGTTCTGCAGATGCCATGCATTGAAATCCTGCTCTTCTTTCCAAGTTGCGTGATGGAAAGAGCAAAGCACTAAGTGGTTGTGGAGTAACTTTCTAAAAGTTGGACCTTTATCTGAAAGGGTAAGAAACTGCAAACACGATTTCCAGAGCTGTTGAAGTCAACGAGATAACTGAAAACACACCTGGAAGCACATGTGTGAGCAGCCATCACTAACTCACGGGAATGAAATGGAAATAGATTTCATTAGATGTTTTCTTCCAGCTCCAAGATGGGGGGATTGTCAGCTTCAACATGCTGAAGAGCAAGGGCCAGCACAAAAGTGAGATTAGGCTACAGAGCAGTACTCTAGATAGAAGAATTGCTTGTGGCATCCATGTGGGGATACATGAGGGATGAAAGGAGAAATCAGCTTTTCTAGTAATACCAGATTTAGTCCAGGAAGACAGCATCGCCAAAATGCTTTCTATTAAAGTACACTGCTGAAGTTAGCACTGGAAAGGACAAGCAGAAAATGCACTGAGCAGAAAGAAAAGAATAGATTATTTTTAAATAATTTTTTTTTTATTCTTCTAACTCTTTGCAAACCTTTAAGCCATTTTTTTCTGTATTGGCATAGTTTTTGAAGTTAAGAGATTGATTAATAACAAAGATTGAGAGTCATGTTTCTGTCTAGCCCAATATACTTCATTCAGTACAACTAACTCTAACATAGAGGGGAAAATGAAAATTAAAACAATGGCCAGAAGGGGGCCAGAGGAAAATACATATTTTCTGTCACAATTCTAGGACAGAAAAGTGATGGAATATAAATATGAATTCTAAGGAAATATAAAGAAGTTTCAATACAAATAAATAAAATCTGTCAGTTATGAGTTTTTAATAGATTGCTTATCTACCTAATCATGAAAGGAGGATACTTAAATTTAAAGGCCAATAAGTAAAGGTATAAATTATATAAATCCATTGAATAGAGAAATAGCTTTTAGGAAAAGTAAAATGTTATGATAAAGAAGAAAACTTTTCTACAAGAAAGGCTTCATATTCAGGGGCTGCTAGAACAAGCAGCCCTAGTCCTTTAACCTCTCCCACAAACATTCTGCAGCATGAACAAACATTGAAGTTTTCATCCCAAAGGAGTTACCTATTTGAAGAAAGATGAACAATGAGAAAAAGGAAGAAAGTAGTGAAAATACAAATATAACTTCAAATATGAATAGTATATATAATATAACATCAAATATGAACCTCAACCATTTGGCAAACTACAAGTATGTAGCGTGACTCTTGAGATAACAAGAAAGCAAGTAACAGCATCTGAAGACTGTGTTCTCAATTATAAAGAAATACAGTTTTTATGGTTAAAAATACTTTCTAGGTAGTGAAAAAAACCAGGTCCTGAGTTACTCATAATTTAGCAACATATCTCAGATGATCATTCGTTCTTTCACAACAGACACATAGTGTACATCTCCCAAGATAAGCAATGGCTTTGTGACTAACCCAAGAGATGTCTCACTCATTGGAAATCTATTAAACTACAGTCAAAGATGTCACCAGCAAGACTTACGACTAGTGATTTTTTTTTTTTAATTGTAAAGGACTATTTTAGATTTTGATGCTATTGTGGTATGTGTATTCTATACCAACAGGTTGTCATCATGTTTTCTAAAATTTTTTATTGAAAACTGCTTGAAGTCTACTTTTCTCACTCAAGAACCAAGATTTGTCAAGACTAGTCCTAGATATATTCCAAATAAATAAGCCTGGCACCCTGTCCCCCCCCGCCAGAATCCCCCAGTTCTAGGTGATGTGCAGAGGATTTTGAAGACAAATTCAACACTGCCCACCTCTAGCTTTGATCTTACCAACTTCCAGGAATTCAAATATTTTTCCACATACCCTATTTTACAAAAACTAAAAAGAAAACCCCGTACTCTTTAGCTGTTCTGAAATGTAGATTTGTCTCCAAATTGGTGCTCTAAACCAAAACTAACATTTTATCTACTCCTTTCAATAAACAACATAAACTCAGAATACAATTACCTTCCTGTAAAATGTTGAGGCTGTGCATCAATTACATTCCTTTTCAAACTAATTTGACACTACAGCTTTTGTACTTGCTCCCTACATTACTACAAATTCTAACCCTGATGTGCAGGTGGCAATCCTAACCCAGACAGCCTAAATTAGGAATACAGTTTGTAGATATCAGTGAATAATAAATATTGGATAGGGGTTTATAATACAAAGAAATACCCACATTTTGTGATGCTACACATCTTATACATGTGCATGTCTAGATCAGAAAATGTAAATAATCACTATGAATTCACCATTAATCACTATGAATTCATTATATTGTTGAAGATATCATTTCAGTGGAATTTCTGCATTGCAATCACAGAATTGTTGAGGCTGCATTTCACCTCTGGAGATCACCTGGCCCAAACCTTTTGCTTGAGTAGGTTGCTCAGGGATGTGTCCAGCCAAGTTTTGATTATCTCCAAGGATAAAGCCCCATGACCACCCTGGGCAACATGTTCTAGTGTTTGACCATCCTCATTGTAATTCTCTAGTGTTTAAACTTATGCTCATCAATTCTCCTCCTGACACCAGGCATCACTGAGAAGAAACTGATTCCATTTTTTCCCTTCAGGTATTTACACACACTGCTAAGATCCCCCTGAGCCTCCCTTTCTTAAGGCTTAGAAACTGGAAACTAAGTTGACGTGTTTATTTAGTAACGATGACTTGATAAATGCATAGAGATGATCCTGAGATCTTACCCATGGCTACCTCACTAGCTACCTAGAGCTTACATTGGCTCTGGAGTGTGAGGCAAAGTCCAAATGTGATGCTTTCATTAAAGTCTGATATTCACTGGAGAAATGTGATAATTTGTGATTGGTACTTCCAGTATGGGCAATACCTTAGATCACAGGTATTATTGTTTAGACAACAGTCAATGTAATCAAACATGTAAACCCTGCAAAGACTATTTTGAAGGTATCTGGACCTTCTCAACACACTCAATTTTCTCTCATTAGAAAACAAATTACAAAATAGCATTGCTCGACAGTATAAAAACCATGCACTGCCAATTGACTTCAAAGGCAGTCGCATGCGTGCTGCATGCATGCTCTTTGCCTTTGATTCTCTGAAGATTTATAATGTTGCCAATTACTTAAGCTCAACTCCAGTGCTTGAAATTCGTGAGTAAAATCCTGAAATAATGAAATAAAACTTTTATATTGGGATTATTTTCCTTACCATCTGATTTATGATCCAGAGTTTACAATATTTAGGCAATCTTGCATGCATTCAGCCTAGAGTTTGTTTTGAAGTAAGAGATGAGTCAGAGAATTATTTGCCTGCAGAGTCTGGGTCATCAGGCAAAAGTGAAATATTACGAGAATGATCATAAATTACAAATGTTAACCATACTGCCACCCGACATATCAGGGCAGGATTTTGTTTTATTCCTCTACCCAGGATTCCAGGCTAAACATTATTATGTGTCAGAGATTCTCTGGCCAGAGCTACAGGACCATGAACTGAAGCACAAATCTGATACTGAAAAATGCAGCCTTAGGTGGTTGCCTAGATGGTAATGGCTTATTTCTCAGATGCAAGCTGATTACAAGGCTGAGATCAAATTAAAATGGCCAGCATCAGTGTCAAAAGCTGAGATAAATTCTTCACTTTGAGAACTTTAAATGCCTCCCTTTGACCAAACATATCCAGAGCTGTACAACTTCTACATATATATAATATATTAAAACAAAATTAAAAAATCTTATCCTTAGGAACATTATCCTTGCAAACAGCCCAGGATAATGCTGATGTCAGATGAGAGCCTAAAAAAAATTTCATGGCTTACATTCTTCACCTTTTTATTATACACAGAATTCTAGTATCTATAATGTTTTAAAGTACTTATGTACACTATAGTCCAATATGATTTATTTGGTTATTGCAGTAACATTTTAGTGCCATTTTATCTGAGAGTTCATGGAATGTTTTAAAATCCAAGCCTAATGGAAGCCAATCAATCATCACATTTTCAAAGAACAAATTATTTAACTTTTTGTACTACATGGAGCTAATCACTGCACAGAGATATCCTATTGTTTTGACTGATGTCATTCATTTTTCTTTAGGCTGACTTGATTGATAGTCTAAGTGCTGAAGTTAACCAGACAAATGGATATGTACTTCTGGGGTATTTCCAGTCCAGCTGCCTTTTGAGCACTAAAAACTTCATACGCCTGATAGCAACATGCAGCTGCTCCTGCTCATACAATTGAAATTAAAGTCTGGAACTGAAAATGACAGCCTACACTTTTTCCTCTTACATTAAGGATTTTGTTCATGATGCCTCCAAGCAATCACCAGTTATAAATGAGCTGTATTAAATCCACGTCTATATTTGAGTATGTGGTGGCCTGGTTTCCAAGTTCCCACTTTCACATCTTAAAACACTTATTAATAGCATTGCTGAGACACCCAAGTATTATTGGGTCCATTTCTTCCTCTCCTCTGTGAACTGGAATCCAGAGCCGTGTCATATTCAGGCTGTTGCTTTTGATAACCAGAAAAGTCCTCCATGTGCCAAAAACTAGCTAGAACTCATCAGGGGAGCTGACTAACTTAAATCTGGAGGATGATTACCTGATTAAGACAAGCAAAATTTGGTTTATCACATGCAAAATCTTCAGGAACAAGAATGTAAGCTTCCCCAAACTCTGTGAAATATAACACAAGCCAGTTCCAGCCCAAAGTACTGACTAAATTCTTTTACTTCAATGTATTACATTACTGCTTTATTGGCTGACATGTATTATAAAAAGTTGTAGGAAAAAATTTGCATGAGGAATTAAAGGAAAAGCTTGAATATCCATGATTTTTCATTTATGTAGTCACTGGTCTAAATATATCCCTGGTTCCAAGCAGTCACATTCAAAGACATTAGAGCACAGATATATTTGGCCATTATGCTATGACAGAAAACATAAGCAAGTTATACACTTTTTGATTGTTTAATCTAAATTTACATTTTGAAGTCCCTCCCAGCATTTACTGTGAAGAAAGTATCTGCATTGTTCTGTTTTTTTGCTGCTAAGGGGAAAAGTTTTCAGACTCTGGAAATGCATGAGCATTATTTGACATGGACTTTTATACTGCAGACCCAAGCTGCACGTAACTGCACTTCAGATAAAACGGCAGAGCTAGAAATAAGAGAAATAAGGTTTATTACCTGACAAAGTGTTAAGTATCTCTTTGTGAGGCTGCATTTTTACACAAACTGCCAGAAATAGAATTGTCTCATGCAGACTGATTCTTTGAGGAAGTATTCAGAAACATCTGTACATATAAATGTACGTATAGGATGATAAATCAAACTTTAAATAACATTTTTCATATCTCATGGAATCATTTCCACTCACTCTTCAGCCATGAGGAAAGAACAGCCTCTAGCAGAGCAGTTTCTAACAAAACCAGTGCACTCAATGCTTTGCATATATAATATTTTGCATGTATAATGAAATGGCCAAACTGTATTTAGCAGGAGTTCTGCCTCACGCCCACGAAGCATCTTTTATGCTGTGTTTCTAACGGCTGGCTTTTACCTTCAGAGTTAACATTTTTGCTGTACAGCCAGGAAGACAAAAAATTCAAATATTCTCTTCATACACTGGCATCTCTTTCAAAGCATTGCTGGCAAAACTACTGCTCAGACATCTGAAGGCTTTAGCTCACAATTACACCAAGTATAAGCAGGCAACACAGTCAATCTCCTATTGCCTGCAAGAAGTATGTTTACAGTATAGGAATCACCAATGCCATATAATATGGCTTTTGCAAATGGAATTTTAACTGTGTGCCACCTGGCAAAAGTACTCATGTATGGTTTGAACACTAATTATGTTATTCTTGGAAAAAAAATCTGGCCTGTCAGCTATGACTAAAAGTCACTGCTGGTGTACAGAAAAATAGCAGTAAAGCAAAAGGCAATTTCAAAGAGTTAGAGAAAACAATTGCAGATATTAGTCCCAGTAAAAACACAGCTGTAATAAACAATGATGTATTATTTAATTTTACCAAAATCCATAATGAAAAAAAACAAAACCAAACCTGACATAAATCAGCCTGTGATGAATTAAACAAAATTTTGCTAGGAGGTAAGCACTTCCAGTTTCTGCAATGCCTCCTGAGAGACCAGGCCAAATGGCTCACCAACCATAGAAACATCATGAGTTCTCTAATCGAAAGCAAATTGAAGAGGTTATCTTCATAATGTGCTTCTTGAAAGACCAAGGATATTTCCAAGGGTAAAATCCTGTTCCTTTTAAAATCAATTGATGTTTTGCTGCAAATCTCAGGGCTCTGTCACAAGAGCTAAATAGAAAATAAATATTTTAACAACCATTCTTGTAACCAAAAATGTCATGCTGTAGTTTTATTAACTCACATTTTGCTAATGCTGAATTCTTACAACACAAATATTTTCAAGTGGCAGGTAGCTACCAACATGAAAAACTAATTCATCCCCAAACAGGCTGATTCCATGAATGTTCACTTTACACCTGACATCCGACTACCGCACATGCTACACTGTCACATCATTATTTGGCAAACTGGAAAATACCGGACCAGGATTCATTTTTAATCCATAATTTCCAATAGAAGCACCTGCTCTCATAAAAAAAAAGGAACCAAAGAAAACCCAAACAACAACAGAAAACAAACAAAAAAAACCCAACAAAACCAACAACAAAAACCCCACATGACTCTAGATAGGATCTTTTTCAATTTTGTATAGACTTAATAAACCAGTCATGTTTAAGAATTATATTATGGAAAGCAAAATCACTTTTGACAAGTACATAGCACCTGGGTCTGCAGGGTTTGTGTGATGAGCTGCGTGAAAGCTGTTTTTTTTCTGCTCTGCAACCATACCATTCCTTTCTACATTTTATTCTTTTTTATTGCTTCTGAGATATCTTCAGTAAAAGTGGCAAAATCCCTACAAAGTGACTTCTCTAAGGTCTTTTCGAGACCAAGAGTGAGAATTGACCATATTTCTTCCCCATATGGATGCTTCACAGGGGAGCATTCTGTCATCCATCTTTCTATAGGTGAAATTTTGTATTATGTCACCTTTCACCTTTGCTGTTATTCTACCCTAGCCTGAGAACCTCAGTGAAGCCAGCAGAGTTAAAATGCAGACAGAAGTCAGACCGTACAGTTCATTTCCTGTGTTTTTCTTGAAGATCCTAAACTAGGACAGCATCACATAGAGCAGAGCTGTATACATTAACATAAGGGTATAGCTGGCTGCAGAGTTTCCCAAGGAACTGGACAAATTGGACAGAAATTTTGATTAAGGTAGATCAAAATTATTAGGTTTGAAGTGCCCAGTGAGTATTTACTTGATAAAGTGCAGTTAGTAGCTTTATTCTGGAATCTCACAGCAAAAATATCATGTCAAAAGTCAACTGACTGGAATTTTAAACAGCAGCTGTTCTAAATGTGACAGACTGGTGCTTAGTACAGAGAAGGAGAATTTCAAAAGCCATAAACCTAGGAATCTGCAAACACAGAATACAGAAACTCAATTCACTGAATAAAGGACTCCAATCATAGTTGCAATACATTTAAAGTCAAAAAAATATTATTCGATGTGGAATTGGATTTCAGAGAAGACAGTCACAGTTTTTGACTGGCAGGAACTTCATGTCCAGAAGGACAGGCTGTGGGACTGGGCTCCTCCTTGCATCACAACCTTCTCCTAGGGACTCGTCCATGTTTTGTCATCCTCATCCTGCCCACAACACTTAGGTCTTTGTGACAAATTACATTCTGCCACAGGAAAAAATTGCTTTTGATGTGTTTTACCACAATTCCACCTATGAGTCTCAGTTTTAAAGATGGTTTAAGGAGCACAGATAGTTGTGTGGGAATGTCTAATTGTACAAGCATTAATTTTTTGCGTCTCTCTAAGAAGAAAACATGCTGCTCATACAATAGTAACATAAACTAAAATGGGAGACTTACTTTCACCCAATCAGTTGAGATGCTCATACCCACAAAAACTCAGAAAACCCATGGTGATTAAAAGTTGAGCTTTCAAAGCCATTTTCTATTTTATTTTCAAAGAAAAACTCGTAAAGGTTTTTTTTCAAGACTTGGAAACATCTCTGATGGGAAAAAAACAAAACAAAACAAACCTTTCAATAAATGAAATACTCTAACCCTTTAACCCTCTACTTTTTAAATTCTGTCATATTCTGTGTCTCCTTCAGTTCTACTGAAAGAGGTTCAGATGACCTGCTTGCACTGGCTTATCCTTTCAGGTTTGTTTCTTTTTTTTTCATCTTGGTAAAACATACAACAATCAGCCATGTAGACTGCGACATTTGTAAATTAATATATTTCTATACAACAGAGTCCCACTTCTTTGAATATATATAGCAACAAAAAGTATTTAGAGTCGCTAAAGCAAATTACAAGAAGAAAATTAAATTTTAATGAAGCCACAGACACCGAAACAAGACAGAACCATTAAAATGATCTATTTTGACTTACATAGAACTTACTTCATGCGTAGAACTTCAGCTAATACTTTCATCATCTGTACACAACTTTTGTTCATCTATAATACATCTTTCAGAAAAACACAGTCTTCACTTGTGAATTTCAGATAGAGAGATCACTACATATACAGGCAATGGATATTTCCAGTAGTCACTGGATAAAACTTCACCTTTCACAAATGGGAAAGAATCAAGCCCCTCACTAAACAAGATACACAAAACTCCTTTCCCTAGGGCAACTTCCAAGCAGCTTTTTCTCAGCCTGCTCTGTTTTCTCCTTCTTAACTGTGTTTTATTTTTTGTGACATCTAGGTTAATCTGGTTCCTGTTATAACTTCTCTGATTAAAAGATATTATGTCATGGTTTATAAATAGATGTGACAAAAGGGACAGATTTCCTAGGGAGTATGGAATACAAATGCAGAATGATGGCAGCTTTGTGTTAACAGTAAGTTTTTGGTCTTAGTTAAAGTTTCAGTTGCTGTATTTTTCTTTCCTATTTTCCATTTTTGCCCGTGAAGCTAACTAAAAAACATCCCATGCACCAAAAATTGCGATGTAGCATCAGTAGAAATTATCAATGTTCTGTGTTCAGCTGGGTGATGTGAATTTACCCAGTATGCATTTGAGAAAGAGATGTAAAGTTTAATGTTGCAATGATCTAAAGCTGCATTGCACATAAAGAAGAGAGTTTGTGACTGAAATCCCTTCATCGCAGTTCCCTTGTATGAACCCTGCTGCACATTGCTGTGCAGATAGTGCCTTGGCTTACTCATGGCAGGTGCAAGGAACCCAGGTTCACAGTCACACCCCGAGCATGGTGTCACAGAGCTCCAAAGCGATTCTCACCAATACACGCAGCAGGGGAATTGCTGCTGAATCTCACTTTGAAGAGTTCACTATCTAAACTGTAATTTACCTCTACACTTGCTCATCAGTAAACATATCTCATGAATTATTACTCGGATTAGCTCGAGATCACCCATCTCAGGGACAGACAAAGCTGATCAACTTAATTAGATCAACTAAGTGCTGTTTACACAGTAGCACTGATAAAGTCTGTGGAAAAGTTTGTAGACGATTGTGCTGTTTGGCACAACCAAGGGCATCAAAGCCTGGATCTCAGAATCACAGGAGTGATTTAACACCTTGAGGATTTCACCCAAATAGTTTAAAAGACTTTTCTTAAATAAATTAAGCCAGATCCTCTTTTTATAGAATCTGCACTTTAAACTTTGGTCAGGGTGACAGAAAAGGGGAAGCTCGTACCTGTGACATGTAGGAAACACAGCACTGTAATTGATACACTGCCTAATAGGGAACTAATGTAAATCTTTCAGCAAAGGGGAAATATGCTTTGAATGTTTACTTTGAGTGATAAGGCCTCCTGATACATTTTGAACCCCACAGCTCTGTAAAGGGTCTTGCCAGGAAAGCCTGTAAGCATTAGTGTCATGAGTGGTCAAAAAATCTGGACTGCCATTCCTACTTGCAAATATAAAATGCATAGCTGGGCAGTGTGTGAAAATGAAGTCTTTAACTTCGAGACTAATATTTCCTAATGTTTATTTAAGAGCCCACAGTGATGGGAATTGGTGAGTATAGGTATCATGTTATTCCTATTAATGGGAATGAAGAATAACACAAAAGAAGTTCACAGTTGTTGAGTTTACTCCAACAGAATCTAATCCAATTTCCATTTTAGTGAGAAAAAAATTGGGTTTTGTAATACTTAAGCAGTTATATCGCTTTAAGAGCTAAATGAACCTTTCTTCATATTTTAAAATTGCATCAAAAATATAAAATGGAAAGATTTAATTTTCAGTAATTTTCCTTAAAAAATTATATTAAAGATTGATGGTTGAAATTTATTTTATTTTTTTTTTTTTTTTATGAAAAGCATGTAACTTTACTCAATTATGGTTGAGACAAGTATTGTTTAAATAAAATGCCTGTAACAAAATCTCTTGACTCAATGGAAAGTCTTGCTCCAGCTCCCTGGGCATTTGATCAAACTTTCATTCAGAAAACATTTTTCTCCACCAACATACTTAAACTGTTAAAATTAAAATGCAATTTAAGCAATTACATAAATAAGAGTGACAAATGTTTCTTTTCCTAAGTGCAAGCAGGTGTAGAGCACAATCAAGGTTATTCTCCAAGAGCTCTGATCCGTACATACATGAGCTGTGCCAAAAGGCCCAAGACCAAAGCAACAAAACATTTTGAACCTTAAACAAGATTAGCCAAGTTTGCAACCTGTTGTGCAAACAGATCTACAACACCATCTATTTGAACACCAACTGTTAGCACAAGCTGCTGCTAACTCAAACATGCACGTAACACCGTGAACACAACACCCAGAAACACATAACATATGTACATTTAAATGACAAAGCTCTGATGATTTAGCCTTTGTGATTGGTCAGTTAAGCAAGTAAGTATGTTTTAAAGAAATCAGAGCTCACATACCAACTGGTTTAATTTAAAGTAGGAAATTCGCTACTTGCTACTACAATAGAGTAATAACTTCCCTGGAATTATACTGATGTTTTCCACAAAAATCTAATTCAAGCATATACAAAAGTTGGAGAAAAAATGTTTATATCTTTTAAGTGACAGATGATCTGATCCACTTTCCACTGTTACATAGCTCAACCCTTAAATATTCAGATTTCTGACTTTGCTGATAACACACCATCTGACTTTAGGTAAGCAGAAAATTATTTTGGTTCTTTACAACATTTCTGAAAATAAAAATTTTAAATATGAAACCCTTAGGTACAGCAGTTCAGCAGCTAATATAAAATGCCTGTATTAAAACATGTGAGAATCCCATACTTGATAAGGACAAGCTCTCTATGACTGATCTCCAACTGTTGGATTTTTCTTCTCTTAGTCTCTCATTCACTCACTCTGTCAATACAAAACCTACAGAATTTTCATTATAAAGGGTTCTTTAATTAACCAGAAAGAAAAATCTTCAGTTAATACAAATAGATCCTGACTTACAGCTAAGAAACAGATCATAGAGTTGTTTTTTTTTTAGTGGCAAAAATTATTTTTTTGTGATTTCTAATGGTTTCTGATTGAAACAACTTTTATATTTTCACTGCCAGTGTGTGATTCTGTATGGACAGGTATAGTTTATTGGTTTTATAAACCTCTTTTGGTATATATTTTTCCTTTTATTTTCTCCTGTTAGCAGTGAAATAAAATTGAGTACAAGACTAAAAAGCCACCCTAAATTAGTATTGAGTAACATAACTGAAAACTAGATTTGTATTTGCCTCTTATAAAAGTATCTCCTATTAATGTGATTACTACTTTTTAATATCTTTAAAAAAAAAGTCTTACACTGATCTTCCTTCAGATTCTTCTATGCACATACCCCTTACTATTAAAAATCACTATAATATGCAGCTCTAAAATTGCCCAGCTTTTGCTGCTTTATACTGGTAAGTATACATTTTCTCCTCCCTCCCTCTTAAGTTGATAGTCTACACCAAAAACCTGCTGGACAGGCTGAAAACCCTATTGAGAGCAACACCATTAGAGCTTCTTTCTCAAGAGGCAGCTGGTAAGTCATGAAGCATGCGATGTAATGTCCACAAAGAGGATTTCAACACAATTATTGCAGTATGAGAAAACAACAAACATTTGAATATTTCCTTGTTTCTTTGGTAATGGCAGAAAGGTAAGACAACTGTGTGTGGCTCATTTTTTAAGCAAAATTGTTTCAGAAATATTTTTGAATGATCACTGTGGCAATGCTTTTTACCGAGCTTAAGAAAAATTGCAATTCAGTGGCTTTTTCTTTCCTACATATATGTGTATTAAAAAAAAATCAAATACACCCACTAGCCCAAATGCAGCTTTGTGGGATATAATATGGCATAATGACTGTATAAATGACTGAAAGATTTCATTGCTGACCTTTATGGAACAGTGGAGTCTTGAAGAAAAATCTTTCCCGATTCCCACCTAACTGGCAGGCATGACTCCCCTTGCCTGATCCCCGACAAAAGGTTTTCCGCTTGGAGCACTGCTATGGCTGCTATTAATTGACCTTCTCGTTATTGTAAGTCATGTAAATTTGGATACAAAGCAGGCATGGTGGAAATTAAACAAATAGCCAGTTCTTGGTGATACCAATAAATATGCAGGGGAGTTTCACAGAGGTTGGTGTAGTCACTTTGCATTTACATCAGTGCAAGGAAGCATATTTTGATACATGTTAAAGCAAAGGATGGCTACGGGAACAAACTGGCTATTCCTACTCCACAGCTCAGAGGGATCCTTCAATCAGCACTAATACCAAGTCATGGTGTCAGCTGAGCTTCCAGTAAAAAGAATCTGGGCCAAGAATTGTGATCCAATTCTTGATGATCTTTTATTGTATTGGAATGAAATGATGCCAACATGCAAACCTCGCACAAATTATTTCTCACCCTTTACTGACCAAACTGACTTGGTTACCATACAGCATTTGAATGGCAATGGCTTGGCTCATACGTCATCCCTGCCACTCCCTCAAGTTCATAGAATCATAGAAAGCATTGGGTTGGACGGGATCTTTAAGGAACATCTAGTCCAGCCCCCCATGCAGTGAGCAGGGAGAGTTGCAACTAGATCAGGTTGCTCAGAGTCCCGTGAAACCTGACCTTGAATGTCTCCAGGAATGGGGCCTCCGCCACCTCCCTGGGCAACCTGTTCCAATGTTCCACCACCCTCACAGTAAATAATTTCTTCCTAATGTCCAATCTAAATCTACCGTGCTCTAGTTTAAAACCATTGCCTGTCATCCTATTGCTACATGCTCTAGGAAACTGTCCCTCCCCAGTTTTCCTGTAGGTCCCCTTCAGATACTGAAAGGCTGCTAAAAGGTCTCCCCAAGGCCTTCTCTTCTCCAGGCTGAACAACCCCATTGCTCTCACCCTGTCTTTGTAGGAGAGGTGTTCCAGCCCTCTGGTCATCTCTGCGGGCCTCCTATGGACCTGCTCCATCAGGTCCATGTCCTTACTGTGTTGAGGGCTCCAGAGCTGGATGCAGTACTCCAGGTGAGGTCTCACCAGAGTGGACCAGAGTGATAGATTCACCTCTCTTGATCTGCTGTCCACGAATTTCTTTTTCCCCTGTGAATCTTTATGCAAAATAAAGGAAAAGGAAATTTTAGAGCATATGCACACAATACCCAGTGCAATCAACAGTGTCTCTGGTCCCTACAAAGAAAGTAATCAATAAAAGCACATTCAGGGCAAGTGAACATTAGCTGATGTCCATGGTTAGACCCTGCTGTGGAGGCCTGCAGGGGCTGCACACCACTAGATGGCAATGCACAGTGAAAAAGAAATCATTTCCATTTTACGCACCCTGTGCTGGTGAAGTGTTCTTTGCAAGAGCACCAAGACCAAGAGCATTCCTTCTGTCATGCTCTACGCATTTCTTGAGAAGGGTAAGGACATACTGCAATTTGGGAACTGGATAAATTACTCAAGCACAAGTATCTAGGGAGAAGGAGCAGCAAAATACTCACAGCAGAACCTGCTAGCTATTTGGGAGGTTTTGTTTTCATTAAGCAGTTTAAAAATAAATCATTCTTTGATTTCTGTGCAGTTCTGTTATTATCAGAATCCCTGGTATCATCTGCAAAGTGCAAGAACAGGCCTTAAGTAGCAGAGCACCCATTTCACATTTATCAAAATTCCAAATTTTGTGATTTTTGTCACTACAGTCTATACTATGAAAAACCAATTAATTTACATGCAAAGCTTTGTAACAAGTAACATAAGTAAAGATGAAGAAAATGCTTACTCTGTGCTATACAATTAGCCTTTAGGAGTTTTCTATTTTACAGTTACAACTGGAACTCAGGTTATTTCTATTTTTGGTTTTATTACTGCTGCAAATTTCCTTGAGATTATAGCTGCACATGCAAACATGTCAAAAAATAACATATTCTAAACTAACCCCACATTTCTAAAACCGTTCAGGGGAATAAAGCAGCATGTCACATTCACTAACTCTTCCCTAAAGGGGATTTTTTTTAAGAATAACTTGTGTTTGAAAGATCTTTTATTGTCTCTATATATATTATTTATTTATTTATTTTTCCAGACAGTGCCAGGAATCTCTTCCTGAAGGAGTTCCTTAACAGAGTAAAGTACTACTTCAGGGCATGTGTCTTACTTGAGTCTTCTGAACTGCCTTGAAGCAACAGTATAAACAACAGCATTTTAAAGTCTTTCTAAATACACCTTTGGGACTAGGGCAGCATTTTATGATGAAGGTACATCCATGGAGAGACTAAGACCTGGATCTAAAGCACTGGAAACTTCATGCAAAGATTTATCAATTTCAATAGCCTTTGAATTGTTATTAAACACACATACCCAGAAACCATAACCAGCTATTTCACTTATATAATTATCTCTTTTATTCAGTCATCTGAAATGAAAAACAAGTATGATACGGTGTGCAGACTGGTGTTCTATAGAGGCATGTAAAATCAAGGCCTCAGGTGGAGGATTTCAAGAGTATTTGGGTCTAAATACTGCACCTATACATGAAGTTGTAGGCTGAGGTGTAGCAGGATTTTTCAGAAAAGCCTACTTTCATCATAGAAGTGAGTTTATTGAAATTGGGTCAAACATGGTAATTTCCTAGGACATAAGGTACTAAACTGCATCTTTAGACAGTTTGGATTTATTCTCTCACACCTCTAAAACTGGGACTTTTGGATACTTTCAAATCCTAGCAGCATCTTCACAGTCAGAAACCCTGGCTCCCAGCATTAGTTTGCTAATGAAAACAGTTCCCCTTCAAAACACATAATAATTTGCAGGCTGTTTACCTCCACAGAATATCAACAGTCCATAATCTTTAACTATCAGTCCTTAAAAGATACACTTTCCCTTCCCTGAACCTCCTTCTGTAGAATTTGGACAAATCTGTATATTTATATAAAAAGCAAAAGGTCATGAGTAGGTGGCAGTGAGTGGAGTAGTATAGAGCAGTACAGACCTCTCAGGACTTAAAATCTAGTAGATTTTTTTGAGGAAAAGGGACTCCCAGAGCTAGATGCCAACCTTATCTACTCTCTTTTAAAAGATAAGGGAATTATTTTTTTTTAAGGAGAGAGGGGAGTGGTAGCAAATGGTAATAAAATACTACTCTGTATAAATATTTTGGGGTCTATTTTTAAGAATGAACATAATTAGCATAATAAGTGATTTTGTACCAGGTAGTACAGATCTAGTTACTAAGAATTCTGTGCTTTTGAAAAATAATTGCCAGATATTCCAAGTGCTGACTAGGGATTTGGACAACATTCATCCCAAGATTAATGGAAAGCACATACTGAAAACTCCACAAATCACCTGGAAAATGTATTTTAAGCAGTAAGTAAATACCTGCTGAGGGACAGACTCTTGTTGCTTTTACATAGGGAAATCCATTGGTATTAAGGGCACCGTTAATCCTAAGGAAGGATAATAAAATCTACTCCGTCTTCCATCAAATGTGAGAACTTTGAGAACTTTCAAAGCCATTTTTCATTCTCTGAATTAGTTCCCAACATATTATTAGAAGTCTGCAGAAATATTCAGTGCTGGATAAGTCTTCCCAGTGTATTCAAAGTAATACTGGATGCAATATAAGAAGTGGTTTGGCCTTTTAAGAAAACCATCAGTTCAAAGTATTTTCAGCATAATCCAGGACACTAAATCACTAGTTAAAGAGAAACATTTACTGACAGCTTGAGTACAAATGCTTTATTGTGAAGAGCAATGAATATAATGACGAGAGCTGTAGCCTCTTGGTCTGGCTAAACAAGGTGGTGGCATTGGCGGGTATGTGTGATTAAAATGTCATTGCTAGGGCTAAGTTGGCAGCTAAAAACAAAACAGGAGGAGTCCCCACCAGACCTGTTAAAGCTTTAGAAAGGCTTTAATAACCTCTGTCAGTACAGGTCTAACTGAGATAGACTTATTTACTCTGAAGAGGGAAAAAAATCCATCAAAGTCAATAAAGCTGTATCTAAAATTTAATAACTTTGAAGACTATCACAATCTACTCAAAAGTTGATAAGTCACCTAAAAGTTGGCTGAGCAAACCAGCCTTAAAAGTAAAGGTTTCCATGTGCACACTGAAATAACTTGTGCAACTGCTTGCTTTAATCGAATACAAGCCAGATTTAATACTATTAGCTCTAGTGTTGTGTCTATAGCAGCGTCAGCACCATAGCACAAACAATCTTGTCATCTAGGGACCCTCCTGGGTTTGTACAGCCCACCCCACACCTTGTGCTCCCACTGTGACACTGCTCTTGGTGCACAGGTACCCAGGCTGAGACACGTAAACTATACCTACAAGCTCTTCAGCTGCACTGTCAGAGCAGATCCAAAGCTCAGTTGTTATCCTCTTAGGCAAATTGCAAATAATATTTTCATTAGTCAGAGTTTTAGTCTAAAAAAGGAAAACTAATTCTGCGTTCAGTGCTCATATTTCTTCTCTGCTGTATTCTTTTTATGTCGCAAGCTTCTGTTTGCTCATTACTACTCTGCTACAAGAATCTTCTAGTTTATGTTGGGCCTCATTTCAGTATTTCTTACAATGTATCAAAGCTGACCAGGCAAAAAACTCCAAACCCTAAACACTTCCCAGACTTTGCAGAATTGTTTCACTACGAGTCATACGGAATACAGCACCTACCCTCACTTGGTGAATGCTTGAAGACTGCTGTAGGTTAGTGTCATGGACAACAGGCTTCAAGAAACACGATGAAATCTGCCTTTTTGCAGACAAAATTATGAAGATTACCATGCATAGAACAACAGATCAGTGAATTTGACAACCGGTCTCCAACCATCAGTACTTAAAGAAAAAGAACTGTTCCATAATACCTTGACATCTCCAAAGGAGGCGGAAAAAAAAATAATGTGCTCAGAGACTGGGTGAGAATTGAGAAATTCATCAGTCTTCTGAAGTAGACAAGTGTCTCCTGGTACCCTGAAGCTCTGTGGCTGATGTTGGCATGTTCTTTTCCTGAAAAAAAAATGCCCTAACCCTCTCAGAGTAGCTTGCTCATTCTTCATCGGGCAGGAAAGACACCAAGTGACATGATGATGTTATAATTATAGCCTCATGGCAGAAACAAAGTATCATTCTGGCTCAGCTGAATTACGCAATCTTACACTACAGAGTCTACAAATTTAAATGTAAAGCGCATGGGGTTTTTTTGCTAATGATCTGGTTTTAATACTTCAACTACTTTTATTTTATCTTTCAAAATGAAAAGAATAATACTACCTACATACTTAAAAGGAAGAATAAGTGGCTACCACTCCATGTAAAACTCCATGGATGTTCTCCTTTCACCAGCTTTTAATGTTATTGGGACTACAGTGAAATAGTGAATGTTGTAGTTGTATTAGGCAGAAAAAAATTGACCAGGACAGGGTTTGTAGAGAGAAAAATAAACCAACTCAGATGGAAAAAAAGGATGAAATTCTCTATGCACAGACCCTTTTAAAATTATTTATACTGTATTTAGAAATGCTGCTACTGTATCTTTAGGATATTTTTAGTATAGGATGTTCTTCTATATAGCACATATCCCTGCAGGCTACTTTCAGTACCATATCAGTATTAAACCATATTTAATTTTACTGCCATTAAGAAACATCGAGGAGATATGCACTGCTATGAAATACTTCATTACTCAATTTTTTGGGAACCAGAGTTGAGAAAAAGTGCAGGTGGGCAGGGCACATTTTATTTTATTCACAAGATTATCCATGTATGCTGTGTGATGAGGGAGTTGCCATGATCAGTTCACCTTTCTGTTGAAAAAAGTAAATTAGTAAGCAAGAAAGTATGCATTGACTTGTCAGCTTTTACATTAAGGCTGCCTCAGGGTAGTCTTCACTTGCATGCTTTCCTCTGAGTCAGATTTTCTTTTTAATCCACATAGCCTGAGCACTGAAGCATAACTCATTTCTTCCTTAATTGATTCTAAGTTTAGAAGCATATTGTTGTTTAAAAAAAAAAAACACAACCATTTAATAGTCCTTTAAGTCTAGAGTTAAGTTATATTTGAGTAAATGTAATTTAGGTAAACATATTAAGGTAGGTACAGGTTTCCAGGCTTTACTGGAGAGAGACTGCATCCAAGAAAACGGGCAAAGCTGGAACGAGAGCAGGAAAACCCATCACAAATTCTGTTTTCTCTCACAGCTGAAGACTTGTTTTTTAATTTTTTTTTATCAACTGCAAAATGTGACCATATATTATTTGCCTGAATAAAAGGGCATTAGGAGTTAAAAGGAAATGTGCTGCAGGATGAAATGTTCTAGATTGTTCAATGTACCTTACAGGTGATATAAATGCTAGAGTACCAAAAAAATGATGTCATAATTTCCACATAGCATGATGGCAATGATCTCTGCTTAATGCAGACATGTATAACTTTTAATCAGGAATTAAAATATCTCTTAAGGATACCACTGAAACACCACGCAGAAGAACTTTATATTAGATTGCTTTATTTGAAAAAATGATTTTAGACTTTTGACTCCATTTGGATAGGCCTGATACCTGCCTGCACATATGCCCCAAGATATATGGAATATATTAGTGGTATTTAGGTCAGATCCATTAACAAGAACCTCCATTCTGAATCACAAGTATGCTTGTGCTTCAGTTTGCCAGGATACATCTACAAGCACTGTTAGGCCAAGCTTCTGTTCTGCAGACTGAACTGAAAGTTCAGCCTTCCTTGGAGATCATAAGAAGGAAACCAAGATGAAAAAAGCAAACTGAATGTAAAGGACTTGCTTCCACAACTTGTGATTGCAAAGATGTGTGCCTCATACAGGATTCTTCTGTAAAGCCAAAAGCCAGTCAACAGTACCTCTACTAACTCAAGGCTACAACCCTATTTGTTGCCTAAATTTCTTTGCTCTAAGAAAACATAGATATGAAAGTTCCGTAGAAAATCCAGCAATCACAGTCTACGCAACTCACTTCACCTGCCCATTCTTCTACCTCCCCCCCATGGACTTCTTTCCACCTCCCCCTGCTTGAGCTACGTCATTCACATTCTCAATCAGCTGCAGGTGTCAGGGGTAGCTTTTACTTAGTCTTCTTTCAGCACTTCTCTTTGGACCTTTTTTCCAGCCTGGAAACTTGCACATGCTTTAGTCTAGACATGAATACACTGTCTGTTTTTGCTCCTCAGACGGCATCTTTTCACAGTAACTTCTCACATTATAGCTGAAAGTGGAACCTTGATATTTACCATTGGGGAAATGGAGGAAAAAACAGCACGACTTTGGCAGTACCAAGTCTCTGCTTCCCTGAGTATCCCTTACCCAAATTCTGGTGGCGAACAAGGGCCACACAGACAGCAGAAATTGCCACTGAGGAACACCACTTTAGGGTAGAAGGTATCTTACTGCTGTTGAGCAGAGAAACTTCCTCAGCAGCCCCCAGTGAGGAACTGCTACCAATCATGGAAAACAGAAAAGAGGGACCCTGGAATACATTCTCTGAGTCACAACGTTGTCCTGCTGGGAGCTGTGGTAGCACAGTGAAGTCAGTTTGGGGTGAACTGAAGCCCAGAGGTGGAAGGGTGCCTTTGTGCCATCTTTGCACCCTACCCACCTGGGTACTGAGACTTCTGGAAGATGAGGGGGGCTTATTCCTACACTTCCTTGTGTCCTCTGCTCCCCACTGAAATAGTACAGCTGGCAACCAAGGTCTTAGTGTACCTGAAAAAAGTTAGAAACCATTACTAAAGATACTTTTTTTTTTTTTTCATCAGGCTGATTTCTAGGATTTCAGGGTAACTACATTCCATCCCAAATGTGCCGTTTCTGAAAGTCTGCTGCATTCCTCCTTCAAGTCTCGCTCTGTTCATTGCTCAGTACCCAGCTTGTGCCTCAAGCCCAGGCCACATTACTACTCATGGTTCATGAGCGCTAATACAGATTTTGTTTGAAAAGCCACACATTAGCAAACCACAGTTATTTGCAAGCCTGGCCCAGGGCTAGTGTCAGACATCAACACATAAGCAGCACAGATATTTTATTTAATTAAGTCATGCCATCTGGGCCAACAATGAAGGCACTCATACACTTTGCCTTTGCTTTCAGACCACGTAGTGCTCTGATCCCCCCAAATTGTTCTAAAAGCCAAATCTCCATGGAATTTAAAGAACACTTTCACCTTTTACTTGCATCAGACTGAATTTCTGCTGCAATACACACAGGATTTTTCCTATCCTCATAAAGTGAGTGACCAGAGTCAGATTTATGTACCTTAGCTTCATCTGAATGCTGCATCCGCCATGCAGGAAATTACAAATGAGCGACTAACAGGATGGTGCTAATTATAGCATGTGTGTATACTACCACCTAGCCACCAACTTTATTCTGCCAAAGGTTATTTGCTATAAAAACCAAAGGTAGCACCAAACAGCTGGGCATTAGACACGGAGAGTTGCTATTCATGCTCTGTAGGCATTCCAGACCTGCAGCATTTCTACCCCCATCTACAGACCGTCCCTACAAAGATGATCCTTTCTGCCAAATCAGAGGGTTTCTAACACGTCCACAATGAAGAGGGATCAAACCAAAATATTTTGCGACAAACATGAGCTCAGATCTTCAGAAATTAGAATTTCTTAAATGCTGTAAGTTTCCTAACTTAGTTTTGGGGCTCGAAGAAATGCAGAAAAAAGTCCTGCATATCCCAGTGCCAGCTCTGCGTCATGGTCTGAACCCAAACACGGTGTGTGCAGCCCATGCACCTCTATCATGTGTTAAAGAGCCGGGAGCAGACTGAGCACTTTAACTCTAAAAAAGACATAGGAACCTGCAGGCTTTGAGAACACTCATAGCAGCAAACAGGATTAAATAAGAAAAGGCAAAAAAAATGATGCACGGGCAAGAATTGAGCACTTACAGGCTGTTCAAGTCATTCTCAATTGCCCTGTACCCAAACTGTGACATTTCTACCTTACTTATTGGGGAATTTACTGGCCCTTCTCAGTGACGGATGGTGTGGATAACACCAGACCACCACACCTACCCAGTGTCATGACGTATGATGTTATATGTGACTCACAAATGTTAAGTTAATTAAACTATTTCAATAACTTTGCTGAATATTTTAGTAGAGTTTAATAACTTCAGCTGAAATGCAGAGCTGAGTCAGACATATAATTAAATACCTGTGCGTTCTCTCAATATGTGTTACCCTTACTCTTTATTTGATATAAATAAGATTTTATTGTGTGAATCAAGTTAAATAGGAACTAAAGTGTTTTGCTAAGCTGAGGCCTAAGTCCATGGAAATGTAATTTTTGTTTATGGTATTAAACAGCATAAGGTATTACTTAGGACATCAACAATGTTCAGCTTTTCAAAGTTCTATAAAGACATGTTTACTAAATTTTTGTGAGGTAAGAAAGTTGGGAACACAACCTAAGGTCAAATTACCAATATGTGACTCAGTAATTGTTGGATCTTCAGGAAGTTACCCAAGTCTTTGCACTTCCTAGTTACAATTTACATCTAACTAAATTAAACAATTAATTCTAACACACATATATTATAGCACAAAAAAATATCTCGTGTCTATGCTATTAAAAGCAAAAATCAACCGATGTATCCTGGGAAATATCATCACAGAGCATTTTCAAGGGAAAGGGTATTTTTACATTCCTGTTTTCCAAGTTTCTGTATTTAGCAATGCTGGGCAGAAAGTCAAACTTTTTCTTTTTACTTCAGCAGATGCGAACTGCTGAAACTTCTCACGCTCTTGCTACCATCTTACATTAAGAGAGGATGAGTAAGTACTCCAAAGCACTGCTAAAATATCTATGGTATAGACCTGAGCGACAGATGGGTACTTCAGTCAAGGACTGCTTAGGACCATCAACAATAAGCAGTCAAGGTTCAAGGACACCTGTGAATTAATTTCTTTAGCATCAAGCATACTCTGCGCCACCATAGGCTGCCTATTATTCTATGATAATGGCACTTACTATGCAAGAACAGTTTTAAAGAAGTATAACAGAGGTCATCGTGAAGTATTTCACTAATGGACTTGATGCTCTTCTTTTCTTCCAAAAATACAATCACTGTTTTAACATAGTTGGTTTATGTAGTAATGAACTTAAGAATACCAAGCAGTAATGAAGATACTGTACAGAACAGCAAAACATTCTGGGCAAATTAAAGTATTGGAATGTGTTTTAGCATGTCAGTTGATAAATCAAACAGAAAGGCCAGCACCGTGATTAGTAGTTACTTTAAAAAAAGGGAACAAAATCACTTCAGGCAATGCATTCAGAAAGTGTTCAAAAGAAGGCATTTCAAGCACTGCTAATACTGTTCTAAATATTACAGAAAATATTTAAGAGGATATGGATATTCTTACAAAGTATAAAATTCATTTAGGTTTGCCAAGAACTGAAAAATCCACTTCCAACTTACCTACTCAAATTTAACCCAAAAGGATTAGACCACTGATTTCTATATATAATTTAAATACAGTTAAAAAAAAAAAAAAGGAAGAAAATTTGGACATCTAAATAAGTACAGGTCTGGGGTGAAAAAATGAAGTTGTGAGTATTAGAAAATAGTATATTTGGGTAAATAGGAACGCTCCATATTTACACACGGCATGCCTGGGAACAAAACCAAAGCAGTGCTTCTCTTGCCTGTATCATGAAGAGCTCATATACATGATATATGAAGCCAGTACTGCAAATTTCAATTTTCCCAATTCAAAAAGAATTTTGAAGACCTTAAATGTCCCTGCTCACCTGTCCATATCACTCACTTATGCAGAAAACAGTCCATTTTTTGCTACAGCACCATGGACTCAGAAGTTGGTGAGCCAGAGGATTCCCTGTTATAGAAGACAAGGAGTAACTGCCAGAATCCAGATGGAAATTTTCGGCAGCAATGTAGGAAAAACATTTTGAGAAAGGGCGAGTCAATAGTCAGCAGATAGATAGGAAAAGGGCTGCTATGGCAGCAACGCAGGAGCAAGGCACTGAAGGAGTATTAGTGATACTGAAAGATGCTAGTAAAAAAAAGTCCTGCTAAGCTCTAAGGAATACGGGGGAATTGTATGCATTTTGTAGAGCTTATACATTTGTGCTTTAGAAAGTACAACAACCTTATGAGGCATATAGGCCATTTATTTTTTGAGATGCAGGGTACAAAGATTGTCAGAATGTAGTTCAATTCATAAAATATTTGAAAAGCAGTAGGAATTATTGACATAAAAAAGAAAGTTTCTTCAAAGCACTCAAATCCTGATGAGTTATCATTAGCCATCCAAAAAAGAGCACGCATAAGCATGTAGAAATTGAAGACAAAGATCAGAGTAGAAATTTAAAGCACGCTGAGCTGAAAAACAAGCTGGACGTGGGCAGAAAGATGAAATCACCTTGCAAAAATATCATAATCATTCTTTTCTCCAGCAAAAGGATATAAGCAGAGTCTGAAGTCCAGTCTATTTGAATTGAGCACGTTCGTAAATTCAGTGGGACTTTGAAATGTGTTTTAGATGCTTTATGGATTGGGATTAATATGTTTTACAGTGTAAAAGCAATTGCTTCACAATGACAAAGGTTCAGTCTGTCTGTCTCTCAGACTTCTTCTGGCACCTGTGACTGCTTTCTTTGGACTATATCATGATATTTACACACGTACTAAAGTTTTCCTCATTCTTCGGTTTTATCCGTTTCAGCTGAAGGACAGGCATAGTGTAAAAATTTATATGTGAGTTTGGAACATTAAATCCAGTCCACAGTTAACAAGTTTTCAATCATTTACACAAAAGACTGATTTTCTTGTTGCTTAAAAGGTCTTGGTAAAGATACCTCAATTCTATGGCCCTTGTCAATACAGCTTGTGCCAAAATTTGTAGTAGGCTTTATCTTTCTAAAACAGATAAACAATGAAAAGGAAGGGAGCCCTATGAAGAAAAAGTTATTGTAGCTAGGCACTTGTATGAAAAAAAAATATGCACAAAAGTTTGTAGATGCAATTCAAGCTGAAAGATCAACATCAATTCTTCACCCTCTAATTCCAACACTAAAACCTGTCACTTCATAGAATTTTGAGATTATGATAACTGGCTCAGCAATTGAAGATCAACCTATTTTTCTTTTTGGCCTATAAATTCTCCACTGCTTAACATTTCCTATGATGAAGCACATCTCTCTTCAATAAGCTTTTATGATGAAAATAAGATGACCCTGTTGTAAACCTAAATTTGTTTTTCATGTTTTCCTTGGTTGTGAAGTGGTATCAGCTGTTGGTTGAATTTTTAATCTCGTTGCTCTTAATTTTCAGAAAAATATTTAAAGTCAGTGAACACAAGCTCCTGATTTTGCTTGTGTGCACACTGCACACACAGACACACAGGTATATACATACGTCTCTGTGTGCATTTATATGCTATATCCAAACTATGTATCTACGTAAGCAGGTACACAGATATTTTAGGTATCTATAGATATTGTACCTCACGACTCCCCTGAAAGCACAACGAAACTCTGATTGGCATGAACTGGTCAAGATTTCAGCCCATCGACTTTTAGACTGGGGCTTCCAAACAGATGTCAGGATTGTAGAAAGGCTGCCCTACACTCTTGTATGGTCCAAAATGAGAATGCAGGGTCAAAAGATGGCAAAGGTTAATAATCACTGTTTAATGCTATTTATTTCCAGCAAAATTATGTTGGCCTGCCTTTAAAAAAGGCTTTTCCTAAATTTTCCTCCTGCTGCATCACCTAATCAGATTAATCTGTTTTCCACTTAATGGTATGAAATAGCTGTGTGACAAAGTGAAAAAGAAATCGCAAACAGAATATAAAATTAAATATAAATTATTTGAAAGTATGTTACAGCAAAGGATGAAAACACATAATTCTATCAACAAAAAGAGTTGACTGTCAAAAATTCAACACACAAAGTATATATGAAATATACAATCTGTTTTTTTTCACGTTTGAAAAATTACATTAATCCTTTTAGTGAGTTTTTTTAAACGTGTGGAGTACATTAGTCTGGATTAACGGATGGTGTTTATCATACTTTGTATTGTGGTTTCAGGAAATAGTCTGGCAATGCTAGGTTTCTACAAATGGATTTAAAATTAATCAACATCTATTTATGAGAAAGTTTAAACCATTATTAATACACTGTAAATACAGATCTCCTTAGGGCTGACCCCAAGTGTCTACCATCTGCTCAACTGTTGTAATCACATTTTTAAAGAACATGGTCATACATAATGATTCTTCTCAGGAAAGAACATCCTTAAGTACATCAGCAACATTTTAAATTCCACTTGTGTAATGCAATAATTTCCTACTGCCATTTGCTAAGGAAAAAAACATATGGCGGTGACTAAAAGCCAATCAAGCAATCCTTGATTTGTTTTCAGTGTTATGTGGGTGATGAAAGACTTTTTATTTATTTTTAGAAAAAGCAACCAAACGATAGCTCTCATACCATTATTTTTATAATTAAATGTAAGTACTCTCATTTGCTTTGCTAAAGTAGTCTCAATGTTAATATAGGCATAGATAATATTAACTCCCAATACAAACGTTGTGGTAACTTCAGATATATTATATGCATGAATTAAAGCACAGTTTTAGCAAAGCCAGCTGATCCAAACAATTTAATTTGAAGCGGTCCACAAAATCCCTTCTAATCCTGCCAATATCATTCCAAGTTAATAAACAAGGTACAAGGCATCAGTTTACAACTAATCTATCGGAAACAAGGAGAAGGCATCCCATACTCATATTATTTACACATCCAGGATAAGAAATGCTATCCATTTAAGACAGTTAACTACTTTTGATGGGGAAAGTGGGAGAGAGGGGGGAAGAAATGATTTGTCCCAGATCAGCCTCCTGTTTCCAGGGCCCTTGAAAGCACACAAACCAGCTCAGTGACCACCACAATATGTTTTTAAACAGGACTTCACACTCTGCCTGCTTGCCACGCAACCTGCATCTTTCCTGTCTCCCACAGGGAAGCTGGTTTAGGGTTTCTCTGGGGAAGCCAGGAACTGTTTCACATGAAACCATCTTCAGGCCATGCCCCTCCTGCACACCTTAAGTACCTCTTTAAGCTACTGAAGGGAAGAAACACTGCTTGTCTGTGGACAACAGAAAGACATATCTTTCAAAGTTTTCTAAAAATTTAATACATATTTTTTCCCCTACCATGCCTTTTTTCAGCTAACTTATAGTCAAGGTTAGGCTTTAATGCTTGAACAACATAAATCACTGACAGTAATATCAGTATCTACTCACTGTTTGTTAAGCAACAAGAACCAGCAACAAGGACTAACAACAAGGAAGTTTTCTTTCGTGCTTTGATAGTGTTTTCCACAAAAGTCTTTGCTCCTGATGCACAGCCAAGACTACATTAACATAATTCAATCATTTCAATCATCACTTTTCCTGTGAAATGCAACTTGTACTGGCATGCTACCATAAAGGGTCTATCTCCTATTCCCTGATGGAACTGCATAATTCATTCAGACTTTTTTTGTGGACCAGATTATCAGGAAATGTGAACTTTATGGACTAAGTGGTATATCAGTGATTTATGCCAGATGAAATCTGGTCTTCTGGAAAAAATGCAACTAACCTTGTAGGACACTGTTAAAATATTTGTAGCACTGGACTATCATTTTGGAAGTATGTTAAAAAGCAAGAAGCATGACACAAACACATGGACAACTATCTCCTATCTCTGCCTCAAACATTTTCTATATTTATATATCCGCTTTTTTCCCTCTGAGTGTGGGAATTATGTTCCATGATTTTAGACCTGGAATTAGGTCCCAGAAATCTAACACAGAATTATAGCAACTCTTTCCAGGCTTCAGTTTTGATTTTCAGGCTGCTCACAGCACCCACAGGCTGTCAAGCTCTGTGGAGTGGAGCTTGACTGCAATGTAGTGTTTGGTCTTGATTAAGAAAACCAAGAATGAATGGTGCACCTCTCCACCCATCTTATCCCACTGTTTATATATCATTTTCAGCAGTAATTAGCTCTCCCTTGGAGATTTCTTGAGTTTTTGTTGTTTTTGTTTTGTTTTTTGTTTTTTTTTAAAATCAAACACATCGTTGAGTATTTAGTGATAGAACCAGAGGGAATGGCCTCAAGCTGAAACAAGGTAGGTTTAGACTGGACACTAGGAAATAATTCTTCACGGAAAGAGTGGTGGGATATCGGGATAGGCTGCCCAGGGAGGTGGTTGAGTCGCCATCCCTGGATGTGTTTAAGAATCGCTTGGATGTAGTGTTGGGGGACATGGTCTAAGGGTGAACTTGTAGAGTAGGGTGAAAGGTTGGACACAATGATCCCATGGGTCTTTTCCAACCTAGATG
>JANHFX010029650.1:0-15905 GCA_027560015.1 Chloroceryle amazona
GTCTGTCTGCCCGGGAAGCCTCTGGGAGGGTTTGTGGCACGGGGGTCGCTGAGGGGTCATTTTGAGGATTGCAGGAGCCTAGAATCACTTGAGTTGGAAAAGACCTTCTGAAGATCATCCCGTAGGATAGCCTGGGTTTAAAAGGGGAAGCTGCTTTGTGCCATGCTGCTGACACGTCCTTGTTACTAGAATGCGTTGCTCGAAATGCATTTTGAAGAGAGGAGCCTGGTTTTGGTGAGCAGAAGGGTATTTGCCAGTGCCAGTCCCCTTCTCAGATTCCCCACGGCCCAAACTAAACTCGTCTTCCCTGGGAAGTTGCATCTTAGCCTGATGACTGCGATGTGCCCTTTCCCAGTTTCTGCAGTGGAAAAGCGGTAGATGTGTGTAAAACGTGCGTCTCTGCCAGATATCCCCTCTTCCCTCCCTTGTCCCTTGGCCTTTAAACATCACTTAATCCCGGGCTGCGCTGGGGATTGCACAGAGCTGTAATGATGTCGCTGTGGTTTTACACTCCCTGCACACCCTTAATGTGAAGAGCAAATGCAATCTGATTCCTCTGGCTGTGGGCTGCTCTGGTGCCCCAGCGATGTTTCCTTTGATGGACAATGATCTGCTCATAAGCTGTGTGGAGCCCTCACTTTTTTGTTCATTTGCTTCTCTTGTGGGGAGAATTAGGGTTTCTTGGTAGGTGTCTGTCATAATTCAGGAGAGGTGGTGGCATCTTAGGTGATTCCAGCCTCGCTAGCAGACGTGTACCTTGTCCAGAGGTAAAGATGCTCATCATGCCTTATTTGTTCACAGCTGGCAGAGTGCTTTGAGCTGTGCCAGCTATAAAAAGACATACTGACCCAAAAACCCCTCCAGTCTAATGCCAGTTTCCTTGACCTCTTTGCAAAGCACAGTTTGGGTGCAGGAGGATTTTATCAGAGGGTAAGTCACAGGTGAGGACTTCAACAGTATTGTCACCTGCCCCTCAGGAGCTGCTTGTGTACATGCTCCTCTGGGACGGTGCCCACCACAGCACCTTCCTCTCTGCTGTGGGCTGTTCTGCCCGCTGGACACGTGGTGACCTGTTCGTTTGCCCACCCACACCCTGCAAAAGGGGTAGGAAAATGGAGGCAGGGATGACAGCGGCCAGTTAGCAAAGGGTGCTATTCGAACGGATGTGATTTAGAAAAGTCTGATCCTCCTTGCACTGGTGTCAGTGACGAAACACCCACGCTGCTTGAGAAGGAGCTGGGTGACACGGGGATGGGGATGCAGATGGTGAACGTTTCCTATGAGCGATGTAATGGAAACCGGGCAAGAGTGGGCAGCGTGTTTCTCATGAGCATGAGCCCTGTCTTGTAACCAGCTCTTGGCAGAAGAGTCAGTGCTGGAAGCTTGTTGATCATTTCTAGTAGAAGGTGATGTCTCCCCTGTACCTGCCATGCAATGAGCTATAAGCCCACGTAAATCCCAAGCTGTTTGTTTACAGCTGTTCTCATCTCTAAAAAGGTTTGGGCTCCCTTGGAGAGCTGCAAGAGTACAGGGCCAGCAGCCCCTGAAAGCTCGGTGCCACTGCTGGTCCAGACGCCTTTGGGCGGACCACAGAGGAGTAGTAGTCTGGGAGCAGGCAGTAGTACGTGGGACGTGCTTCCTCTCCTTACATCCCATTTGCTACGACTGCAGTTTCATGGTTTATCATTCATTTACTGGGACAGAAGTGAAGTGACAGCAGGGCAGTGTGGGAGGGAAGCAACCGAAGTGTAAAATGTGGTGGGGGAAAGAACGAGCCTTCCAGAGAGCCGTCTTTGCCACTGAACTGGAGGATGCTTGGAGGCACGGAGCTTCCCCCGTCTGCCTGGAGACAGGATGTTCAGAGCTCGGATGTTGCCACCGGTCGTGCTTGTGGTTGAAGCCTTTTGTTAAAGTTGGTTTTGATAGGTAGGACTTACACAGAAACCCCAGAGCAGCAAACCAGGCGAGTACTCTCAGCCTCATCCTGCAAATAGGTAACTTCATGCCGACTGAGACGTCTTGCTGTGAAGGTGGTGGTTTTGGTACGTGTGACGAGCCCAGCTTGGGTCCTACGGTCCTTAACTTGCTCCGCTGCCAAAACCTCAATCATCTCACCTGCCAGCTTCCCTAACAGTAGAATCAAAGGCCACTGCCAAACTGGGGGCAGAGGAACAGGAGCGTGAGGAGCTGTGTTGGAAGTGGCTGGGTGGGGCTGCCCTGTCTTCTGAATCCCTTTTCCTCCCAGGTGATGCTAACCTTGGTTTTACAGCAGGGCTGAGTCAGGAGCTCCCAGGGCAGAGCTGTTCTCTGGGAATCCACACTGGCTGAGCTGTCTGCAAGGTGCAATTATCCATCTGCTGCTCCATGGGTGTCTGTCCAAGGGCTGGGGGGTGTGAGACAGACAGCCATGTCCTCCCTCCTCTCCATGCTGCTGACCTTCTCCTGTGGCAGGAAAGCAGCTGGGCTGGTAGATGAGCTTTTGCTCATCAAGGGAGTGCCAGAATTGAGCATTTCCATTTTCAATTCAGGAAAAATCAGTTTTAGTTTCCCTCACTTTGCAGCAGAATTTCCAGGAGGTGCCATTGTGGGAACCTGGCTGTGCAATCTAGTTTCCTGGCTACAGGGGCTATGAAAGCAAACCAATAGTTCCAGTGACTTCAGTGAACTTAATTCCAGGTTCCTAGACAGATAATGGGGCCCACAGATTTACTGCTCTCACATCTCCCAGCAGTTCTTTGTCCACAACGCTGGAGTTTGGCTTGGAAAAAACAACACTTGCATGGTACTGAATGCTGATGGGAAAATTATTGTTGTGTGCATGTTCTTGTTTGGCTTTGGAAGTCCTGTGTGCTGAAGTGGGCTCTGGTCTGGAGGCTGGTGATGGTGGCTGGGCAGGGAAGGTGCACACTGGTGGCAGATGGTAAAGGCGCCTTCCCCAGCACAGCTTGCAAACATGCCTGGTGCTGGTGTGCAGACACCTGCAAACTCTCCCGAGTTTCCCCGCAGGGAAAGGTGACTGAAATTTGGAACAGGAGAAAATGAAAAGTACACTGAAATTCCCAATTATCAGAAATGCAAGTAACTAGATTTTCTCAACTCCCACACATTTGAATCCACAGGGGTGGGTGTTGAGGCACTTGTATTATGTTTCTTGCAATAGATGTAACTTCATATATAGTTGAGCTGGCTTTTGTCTTTCCCAATTTTGCTTAGTTTGGGGTGATATGAGAGGATAGATTTTCTGATTGGACGTGAAAACATCAGAGCATCCAGTACTTCGTTCCCTTGTATTAGTGGATTAGCCACAGAACTAACAGCAGATAAAACATAAGCTTCGTTCCCATTTAGTTTACTTTTGTTTCGCCTTTTCCGAGCCAAGCTTTCACAGTTTGCCAGCTGTTAAATCTAAACTGGAAGATATTCCACCACCAACCCCAAACTCCATAGTCCCCATCCCAGCACACAGGGACACCTTTTAATGTCCCCTGAGCCTCTTCCTCCTCACTTGCAGCACATCTCAGCCCCAGCTCTTAGGGACCCTTCTGCTCACTCCAGCTCCCCAGATTGTATTGGAGGATGATGTTCCCATGAGCCTGGGATCCTTAGGTGGCTGCACCTCGTCTGGGATCCTTAGCTGGCTGCACCTTGTCCCGCCAACAGCGATGGCCTGTGGTCAGCAGGAATGAGGTTTTGCCAGTTCTGTGTGTGGTGGGTGACCGTGTCTGTGCCGTGCCGGGGCCCTGGGCACTCCTGCTCTTTCACAGGCAGCGTTTCCCTGCCAGACATTGCTGGAGGGATGCCCGGGAGCAGGAGATTCAGCTGCAGGGCCTGATGCAGGGTCACTCCATGCACGCCTGGATGGGCTGCCATCCGATCCCTCTTCAGCAGATCAGCTCCTATTGTAAGGTGATGATTCAGCTGGTCCCGTGAGGACAGTCCCCCGTGGGATGGGCACGCTGCCTGCGTGATGGGTTCACAAGCCTGGACTCTGCTGAGTTTACATCTTCTCCCTATTTCTTATCTTTTCATTCTTTCACAGGACTGACTTTTGCATTTTTACTCTTAACCTCACTGTGTATAAATCTAAGCATTTTGAAAAGATCATTCTAGGCTTTCAGAAGCCTCCCATCTTTTTTTGCTGTACGGTTTCTTAGCTGAGCACACTGCTGGGTTTGGGTGATGGGAGTGTGTGCCTGCGCTGAAGCATCAACTGCAGATAAGCCTGAGAAGTCCTCGGCAGTGGAGTACAGCCACTAGGTCAGAAAAGAGGACCATCTGGTGCTGTATTGTGACTCCTACGCTGTGCTGGAGTGGGTGCTTGGGGAGAAGTAAATGAAAGAGCTTGCAAACAGAGAGAACCCTTCCTCAAAATTTCCTCCCTGCTCTGACAAAGAATCATTTAATGAGTTCTTGAACCAGGCATGGTGACCAACCCTTCATACCTAGTGATGGACTAACCCTCCTGAGGCTTTCCATGGCCTTTTTGAAACCCTGTGTGGTTCCTGATGTTCCTTCCCAATGTGACTGCTTTGGTTTCCCGTCTATGACAAGAGATGATGCTCCTGGTGATGTTTAAATCATTATCTTTGCTGGGGTGTACTCACGTGTGAACAGCTACTGTGGCAATTGGGAAAGAGATGTCTGCATCCGTGACCGTGGAGGGTGGTGGCCGTGCCAGGGAGACAGTGCTGGCATCTGTCCTGCACAGGTCATGTCTTTGCAGGGGCTGGGTCCCTTTGAAATGATGGCGTGGCGGCTGCTGCTGCTCGTCTGTCCTGTCTGGCTTAGAAGGTGGTGTTTTGCTGCTGACCTGTCTCCACAGTGAGCTCTCTGAGGGCCACCCATGCCTGGCTGCCAGCATCACAGGGCTCCTGGCAGCTCCTGGGATGGCTCCACTGCTGACTGTAGCCTGGGGATCAGACTGTGTTGTCAGCACCCGAACCACCATCTCCCTCTAAATACACTTCATCCGTCTGCAGCTCCCAACATGTTCTTGGGGTGCAGCTCTTCCTGGGCTCCTTCGTCCCCTATATTGTGCTGATGCTTTTCGCAGGAGGTGTTTGAGGTGGCCGCTCAGCTGCCCTGCTGAAGTGCGTTTTGCAAGCATGTCTGCCAAGTCAAGGATGTACCGAGAGATTTGTGTGTGGCGGGTGGACGTTTGACACCAGGCTATTGACAGAACCAGCCGAGAAGCCCCATCATCTTCCTCAGGTTCAGTACCCCACATCTTCCAGAAAAAAAGGTGTTTATAAACCTAATCTAATTGCCGGTCTTTCCCTGCCAGTGAAAACCTGCTTTTGACTGGCTGCACGTCTGAAGCAGGTGCCTGTGGGCTGAGCCCAGGGCTTGGGGGATGGAGATGCTCCCGTGCAGCCCCTGGCCACAGTGAGGTGTGAGCTGTCCCCACAGGCAGGGTGGGGACAAAGGGGCTCGCAGCAGTCGAGGGTGTTATTGATGCTTTCTGTCATAAATATTTTAATGGGTCTTTTGTGTCGCTCACTTGTCACGGGGAACAGCTGCACCACCTGGAATGACAAGCTGTTGGATGTGCCGGTTTTTAGTGCAGCAGTGGAAATCGTTGGGTTTAACACTGGGATGGCTAAGGGTGAATTTACTCCTTATGGCTTCCCTGGACAGCAACAGGGCCTTGTCTTTGCAACAGGTAGCCCCGGCAACAGGAGTGTATTTGTGTCTGGGCAGGACACGTGAGCAGCTGAAAGTAGATTTGAAGCATACAAGGGTGTCTGCCGTTCAGAGTTGCTGTTAGAAATGACTGATGATTACAGATAAAGCTTCTGCAACACAACTTCTGAGAGCTCTTCCAAATGCAGAAGAGGACCACAGGAGTATTTGCACTTTGCACGATCAAGTCTCTAAGTTTCTTTAGCAGCTGAATTTCTGGGGTGTGGAGAGAAGAAAATCCGATGCAGGGGATGTTTTACTGAAGGGTATTAGTCCTCACATGGGGATACAGTCCACACGTGTCTATATCTGTGGCCAGGTTGTTATCTCAGCTCTAAGGTGTAATTGCAGCATAAGGCTGTGAACCCACAGTGCTCTGCAGCTCTGTGTGACTTTGATGGAACCAAGTAGAAATCTCTTACTAGCACACCCCTCTGCTTTTCTGCCCTGTGAATCTTTAGAATTCTCTGGTGCTGAAAACTCACTTGTAGGGAAAAATGATCCCAGGGCCACCAGTCCCCAGGGAGGAAGCCAGTGAGTTCTGGCCAGTGGACTTCACAGCTGATCCTAAGACATTCAGCTCTTTGGTGTATCTAGCAACCAGTCCCATGGGTTGTGGAGACCTTTTCTTAGCTGTCCAGGCCTGTCCAACAGGGTTTTAACATCTGCACTTAGATGCCAGCTCTCGCACAACCCGGACAGATGTGGACACCTGCATTGTCCTGATGAATGGGAGCTGCAGGGGTCTTTCCTGCTCTAGTCATCAGATGTGATAGTGGCCCTCTGCTGATGCCACATCCTGCTCCCATTTGTGCCCATTCCTGCTTGCAAATGAGGAACTGAACTGTGGGAGACACAGTTTGGTCCCAGCTACCAGAGGGTTTAGTCTCAAAGCCAGGAAGCAGCCACAGGGCTTTGGCTGTCAGTTCTTTGCTCAGACCAGGTCCTGTAAATAAGACGTTGATGAATACAGCAGGCTTTGTGTAGGAGCACAATGTCATATTCTCTGCTACACGTTCTTTGATGAGCATGCAGTTCAACACAGTATCTCCATCAGCACCGTGCCTCCTGGGCAGCCACCAGCCCCTCCTGGCTCTGGTTCCCACCAGCAGTGTGTAAAGACCTGCTCTGTGAGTACACAGCATCGTATCCTGTTCCTGGACAGTACGGAGCAGGAGGGAGAGGTGGGACTGATGACATGGACATTAGGATCTTACTTCAGGTATAAGTTTGTTGGGGAAGACACTGCTTGGAGACCGTGCGGGTGGGTCTCAGTCACTGGAAGGTACTGGGTGCTGTGGTGCACCGGTGGTAATGGCAGCTGCCCTGCTCTTTCCCCCAGCCAGGGACAGGCATTTTGTCACTTGGCACCGTGCTGTGGGACAGGGTTTGTGGAGGCCTCATGCAAGCACGCCGGTCACAGTAGGGCGGTTGGCAAACAGTATAAAACAGCAGTATTTTTGTCAAGTAACTCCTCCTGTCTTGCTTTCTGGCCACGGTGTGCTGATGGGGAGAAGGGCGATGGTTCTTGTTGTGTACTGGGTTGAATCCAAAACCTTTTGAACTTGCTGGGTGACAAAGCAGGGTGAGGCTCAGCCACTTGCCGGGTGATGGGGACTTGTGTTTCCTGCAGCGAGCCGGGGCTCCGACCGCTGCTGTGGGATGGAGTTCTGTCGTTTTTCCCAGGGGAGCTCTTTGGCTTTTGCAGATAATTACATTTCAAGTGAAACTGTTCCCCTTATCCAAACCCACAGCCCAGAGCAATGGGCTGCAGGGTCCCTCCTTTGGAGTGTTTTGAGCAGGTGTAGTGATACGAACTGAGTTTGGGGGACACATTGCAGGGTGGTGCCTTCATCTTTCTCCTCAGATCCAGGACTGTGCTTCTATTCTTACACCGGTGAGGGTGACAGACACTGGAACAGGCTGCCCAGGGAGGTTGTGGAATCTCCTCTGGACACATTCAAAACCCAGCTGGACATGTTCTCGTGTGACCTGCTCTAGGTGGCTCTGGCAGGGATGTTGGACTAGATGATCTTTCGAGGTCCCTTCCAACCCCAAACATTCTGTGATTGTGTGAAAAGGCTGCTCTCTGCATTGCACTGGGCTCATGGTTGGAGAACTCTGCTGGAATTTCTGTCCCCTCTTCTGTGTAAAGCAGGTGAGATGGGGATGTTTTAGTCCTCGTGCCCAGCCTAGCTTGTGCTCCATCGGGTGTTCAGGGAAGCTCGCACCAATGCTGGCCTCAGACAGGGGTGCCTCTTGCAGCTGGAAGAAACCCTGCTCATTGAAACTCCCCGAGCACCAGACAGACCTTCCTGCAAACGCTGTTGGGTTATCTAGGTCTGTGTTATGGGTGTTGTTAGCCACAAGGGATCTTCTGGAGGCGAGTGGACTTTCCTGCAGTAGGACAACCTGAGAGATGCTGGCTGATGGCCCCGCTTAGCCCAGAAAGTCAGCAAGGCAAGGGGAAATAGGTTACAAGCGTGCTGATTTGCGGGCTCCCTTGGCATCCAATAAATGCTTCTTCCTTGGGTGTTGATCTCCAAATGGACAAGCAGATGAGAATAAGCAGATCATGGAGAAGCTCAGCATGATCCTTTATCCATTTCATTTAATTTACTTCAGTTTTGTTTCCTAGACTACGGCAGCAACCCTCACATGAAAAGCTGCTATTCTTCATTCACAACAAAGCCATCTCAAATGGATTTTATAGCTGCAAACAATATTTATTCAGTGTTGTGAAGTGTAAGGGGCTCTTACATCAGCTTGGCAGATGCGTTACACAGCTGCTGTCTGCAGATGCTGTGGGCCTGTGAAGGTCAGGCAAGAAAAGAAAACAATAGCTACCAAAGAGCAAAGCACTTCAGAGTTTAATTGGGTTTTAGGAGAGGAATTTGGACTCGGACTGTAGCTGTCCCCTCTCTGAGGATCACTGCAGACCTCCACTGTACATGAAAGTCCTGCTGTGCTTTAATCACCTTGAAAGGGAAGATCGCTTACAATAAACATCAATCACTCTTACAAGTGCACTCTGTGCAATGGCTTTGATGGGTCTATGGAGACCCAGCAAAATGAGCTGGACTGTGTAAACCAGATGATGGGGACAGGACAGAGTTGGCAGCATTCCCTGTGGAGCCACGTTAGTTTTTCTCAGCAGGGTAAAGAGCTCTGGATTTCCCCTTTGTCTTTTCCCTGCTTAACTTCACGCATCTTCCAAAACTCTGTGCCATGGCAACCATGTCCTCCATAGAGGAGTCTCTGAATGTAATAATTGCATCAGCATTTTATAAATAAATACCCACTTTAGAGCCTATATGAGAAGTGTTACTATGCTGTTAGGACAATTTTCATCCGGACGCTGCTTGTTTTCAGTAAGACCCTAAAGCCCGAGGTCATACCAGCTGGGTAGAGATAGCAGTGTAGTTTGTGAAGAGCTCTGGGTCTCCTAACACGGGGAGTTCAGGCTTGATTTTGTAACAGCGCAGCTCTGTTCTGTAGTAGCCAGTGATCACAAAGCCTTTGTCAGAGAAACGAGTGGGCTTGCGTGAAACTTTCGCTTCCTCTACCCCGTGCCAAGGCAGATGCAGGCTGGCTGGGATGTTTGTAGCCTGGGATGGGCAGTACCCTGGGGTCTTTTCTGTACTATCCCAAGTGTTTCCTTCAAATAGCAAATCCCCAGTTTGCTAGTAAATGTCAACTGAAGTCTTGTTTGAGAGGCGGATGTCTGGTGCCCCACTGCCTTTCACTGCTCTTTTTCCAGAGATTAGTATTTGAGGACACGGGTCATACTTCTGTACAGGATTTATAACAACATCCCATCATGTGCCACAGGCACAGCAACTTGCCTGTGTGTTTGGTGCCAGCACTTGATTTTCCCTAACATTTGCCTAGGAGGTTGAGTTCGATGGCCAATGCAGAGTGAGCAATGATTTGGCCAAGGAGCATCTCTAATGGGACCACAATCAGCCTGTTGTTGTGCCTTGACCTTATGAGAGGGCAGCCATCCCACTCCTCCACTGCTTGCTGGAGTTTCCTATCCCACAGAAGATGGGAAGGGTTTGGAAGGGAAATGCTCCCCAGGCCTTCACTGCCTGAAGTAAAATACTCCCACCTAGTTTTTCCTTGAGAGAGTTATTTTGGGTGCTCAGTTTGGCAGAGCTGAATGCCCTCTTCCTTTCTTGGGATAAAATGTTAGGGAGCAAAGTATTTGCTGTAAGCTGTGTCTCCTGAGCACGGTAGGAACCCCCATGCTGTGGTGCTTTGTACCTCAAACCCAAAAATACAAGGTCCACCTGCTGGTGTGGTCCCAGCAGGGCTTGCTTTGCTTGGCTGGTGGGCTGTGCAGGACAGGGGTGGCCTGTGCCCTCATTTGTACAGGGCAGGGCACAGCAGGTCCTACTGCAGCTCCCCAGCACGGGTCAGACTAAAACATCAGTTAGTTTTTGCATTTCCCTGATATCACTGGGAAGTTGCATCTAGGAGAGATGTGAGAGCCCCAGACTCTGTGGCTAAAGCATGCATTTTTGAGATGGTATTTCATTTCTGGAAAGCAAAGTTTGAAAATATCTGTGGAAAAAATGCTGCTTTTTTTTTCCAGCTATGATTGTCTCTGGTTTAGTTTAAGGCTGCAAGTTGGTAGCGTGTTTTCAGTGAGAAAATACCTTCTGAAACTTTTTAATTAAGTGATTTTGGGATTTTTAGCCATGCAAAGGTTACCCCCTTTTTCCCAGCCTGTTTCCTGGACAGCTATCAATAAACCATCTCGTCCCTCCCATACTGCTGCAGAACCAGAAACAAAAGCTGCATTTACTATAAACCCATGTTTGCTTTTACTGTTGAGCACTTGAGTCACGCACGGGCGTTAGAGCACAGGGCAAAGCTTTGCCTGGCTTGCCAGTGGCTGCATCTTTGGGGAAAGCCAGAGGCAGGTGAGGTGAGCTGGCTTTGGGGACGGGCTTCTCCCCGACTGCAAAGCCAGACGAGCTGCTGCACAGCCCCACGCCATTCGGAGGTAAATGTGTGCACAGCCGTGGGCTTTTGTCTTCTATTTTCAAAGACCTGCATGTTTAGCATCATCTACTTCATGTGTTGGAGCTCATTAAGTTATTAAATGTGATTTTTATCAGTATGAGACTATTGACCTGGAAAAAAAATATAATGGAGAAGAAATCTATTGCCAGTGCTTGTCCTCAATGTAGATGAAGCAGTTGAATGAGAGAGAAATATTTGAAATATCTTGCAAGACAAACTTCTTTCTTACCAAGACCAATTCTGGGGCTTGTTAAAATCAAGAATGTCTCTGTAGATGCCAGCGGGACTGAGGCTTAATCCTTAACAAACAAAACCAACATTTTTATCTGCAAGCAGATAAAACAGCAGCGTGTGCATAGAAGAGCAGAGAGCAGCCCGTGGTGGGGTGGGCTGCAGGAGGCACCTCTGGGCTGTGGTGCTGCAGCTCCATACAGCTGGTTAAAGCCCTGAAAAAGCCTGAAATAAAGTAGAAGCTTTTTGGAAAAAGTGAAATAGAATAAATATTGATTACGCTGGAGTGTGCTGAAATATGCAGCCCGAGTGATTGAAACCAGCCAAAAGATTACTCCCCAGGACCAACTCTGTAAAATAATCAGTGTTTAAAATTTGATTAGCAGAATGCACAAGGACTTTAATCTGTATAGATGTGCTTTCAAACATTTATTTGCAGGAACAAGGATGTTTAATTTTGAGCTATCATTCCATTTATAGATAATCCAGAAAAATGTCTACCAGCTGTAAGCCCCTCTTGTGTGTAGTCAGTCTGGTTTTTGTTTCCTGCTCTCTGAGAAAGGTAAAATTACATATATTGTTCCAGTGCAGTTCATTGCTACTGAAATGGTCAGCGTGCTAAATATGGTATTAAAACAGCTTCTCCCATTATTTAGTTAAAAAGAAATCTAATAACCAAACATAGAACAACAGCCTTTCCAGTGTATGTGGCCCCATGCCAGATGAAGACATGATTTCAGAAGCTTATTTGCTCAAAATTAAAGACTCTAACAGTCTGGAAACCCAACCTTGTTCCCAGTGTGGCAGCCTTGGACGCTGCTCTTCCCAGCAGAAAGCTCAGCCTGGTACATTGCTGAGGTTTGGAAGCACTGGGGCAAAGTAGGGGAGTAAAATTAGTAACTCCAAAATACAGAAATGAACACTGGAGAGATACCCTGTTGAGGGGAGAGCCCTCCAGCTCCCAGCAGTGCTCTCATAGCACATTGGATAAAATACATTTGCTGCTGACTTGGGGCATTTGCCCTTTCAGATTCATTAGAAGCATCTGTTTCTAGGAGAACCATATATCCTTTGTTATGAAATTTCATGTATAATTTATCATATAATCACAGAACAGTTTGGGTTGGAAGGGACTTTTAAAGATCACTTGGTCCAACCCCCCTGGAGTGAGCAGGGACATCTACAACTAGAGCAGGTTGCTCAGAGCCCCCCCCACCTGAGCTGGAATGTTTCCAGGGATGGGGCTTCTACCACCTCTCTGGGCCACCTGGGCCAGTGTTTCACCACTCTCACTATAAATTTAGGGAAGTTGCATTTGGTTCAAGTCCCACCTTTGAGCGAGCACATTGATAAATGTCTTTGCTTTAGATTTTTACTTGCTTTTTGACTGCTGCTTTCGCTTTTTTCCCAGAAACCGCAATACCCATCTGTGCAAAGGACATCAGTGATGACTTGATGAAAGAGTTCGCTTTTCTTTCTGGTGAGTACAACAAACTTCTCCAGGGTCTTTCTCTCTGTGCAGTAATTAAATACTCCAGACAAACTTCTGTGCTCTTTGGCAAAACGATACTCTGCATGGGATATTATCCATCGGGTAGTCTTCAGTGCCACTAGAAGTGTTGTTAATAAAACATTGAGGTGGTTTGAAAGAGCACATTAGGTTTCCATCTCAAGCCATGCTGTAAAATATTACCTTCAAACACTCAATGAATTAACAAACGTTTGGCTTTGAAATGTATTTCTGTGTGTCCAGACCAGCGTGATGATTTGTCCTTGTATTTTTGTCTTCCTTCGCTGTCCCATGTAAAGTGCTCTCAGTAAATAAGGGAAATACCTGGTACCTAAAACATTTCTTACTCCCACCTGTGCGTGTGTGCTGTGCTTGAAATCGGAGGCAGGGTTCACCCCAGTTTTGCTATTCTGGTGATGTAAAAAAACCATTTGTAATGATGGCAGTGTGTTTTCTGACCTGATTGGTGGACCAGAGCTTTGCTGCTCTCTATCCTTAAAAGCATGCCCAGGGAAGCATCCTTGTCTTTACTCCAGGTGGCCGAGGGAAAGACAAGGCTTGGATTATCACCCTCCCTGACAACGCTCGCTTCAATGAGGTGCCTGAGGAGATCGTATCTAAAGTGTTAACATACCTAACGTCAGTCCCAAGGTATGTGTCTCCCTTCTGCATCTTGCCTGTGATGGGCAGAGGTGTTGGTCCTGCCTGGGTCAGGCAGTGGATCCTCAGGGTAGTGTCACACATGGGGATGAGGAGCATCTTCAGCTCTCAGAGCAAGTAGGAGGGAGGAGGCGAATGATGCAAGCCCTTATGGTGTCCAGGCATAGTATTTACCACACCAGTAACCACAGAGTAAAAAGTGGACATCACCCCTATGCCTTGCCAGCGTCCGTGTGTCATCAATTTAGTTTATTAAGTTTCTAATTAACAGCAAGCTTTCCATAAGCTTTGACATGCGTCACCGCTTAAATATGCCATGCCACTGCAGAATAATATTTTGACGTGTACAAATAGAGAGTCATTACTGTGAAAAAGAGAAATGCAACCAGAGGAAGAGACTAATTACAGGAACAAACCGTTTGGGGTCCCCATTACTGGCGATGGCTCAGCAGCGTGTGGCAGCTCCCATTACCCGCCTGCGTCTCCAGGTTAAGCAGCCGACAGCCTGCCTGGGCCACATACAGGGCTGGATACTTAGATTAATGGCTCTGCTATTTCTTGCTGCTGAGCCTGGTGACTCAGTTCCCTGGAATGCTTAATTTCCTTGAATAATGCCTGGTTTGGTGAATTTCTTTCTTTTTGTCAGCCTGCAGTGAGAGCAGGTTGACAGCAGCTAGATGGGAGCTTTCCATCAGCGGCTGTGTTGAAAGAAGTACCGTGTGGTTAGTGACTTCTGCAGGAGAAAAAAGAGCCTCTGGTTCCTCTGTCCTCTTTTTGAATGGACTCTGAAGTTTTGTGGGCTCCTGGCCCCTGAACTTTGTCCCAGCATGGACAGCAGTGTGCTATGGTCTGTGCTGGCCGGAGGGATTTCTCCTTTGTCCTGTGCCCGCAGCCCAGGTCTGTGCATCTGCACTTCCTGGCTCTGCCCGGTTTCTCCAGGGCTTCTTATTTCATATGGCTGCAAACACCCTGGCATTAGCATGATTAGCAGTCTTACTGTCCCTGTAATAGGTCAAACTCAATCAAGAAACTAGTAAGAGCTGCAAGCTTGCTGGTGATTCAAACATGTTCAGCTTGTTATTAGTAAAACCACTTTAATCATGCTTCTCTACTCCTCCTACCACTATAACAGCCTTCCTCAATGCCTGACTGTCTTAAAAACATGTGCTTTTTAACACTCAGGGGTTGAAAAGGCTGTGGTGTGAAAAGGCAGGGAGCAAGGAAAAGCATCATGTAGCTGAGGGTGGAAGGTGTGTGTCAGCTCTGGTACCCTGGATACACATTCCCCAGCGTTACCACATCATGGGATTAGAGCTCAGACTTTGGGCCAGAAAGTCCCTAAAAGAGGTAAATATTTGACCTGCATGTCAGAGTTAGCTGTGGATGCACCAGCACCTCCCTAACACATACCTGTGGACGGGTACGGGCATATCAAAGCCACACACGGAGTCCCTCTCCTGTGTAATCAGCAGCAAGGACCACGTGTTGTTCTACTGATAGCAGGCTGAGGAAAACTCATGGGCTGTCAGTTTGTAGTATTTTGGGGAAGCTGAATTTTATTTAGCATTTTCTCCTGGAGTGATTGTTAGACAAAGGAGGTGGATGCTGTAAGCTCCTCTTGTCTCTGCAAAGTGAGTGCATTAATAACAGAGCCAGGAGGAAGGTGAGTCTTGCAGGCAAGCTCATTTTACTTTAGGATTCCTGGGAGCCATGCTGCAGGCAGGAGGCACTGCTGAAATAGCTCGTGTGGAAGAGCTGGACAGAAAAATAAGTAGCAGGTCCCCACCTTCCATGCCCCACACATCCAACTCAAAATGTGCGTGAGGGGCTGCCCACCCGCCTGCCTGCCCACACTGCCCAGTGGTGGGCTTGAAGGAGAGACACAGAGAAGTGTGAGAGATCCCAGCCTTTGCAGAAAGACCCTAAGAGTGATAAAGCAGCATTTTATCGAGGCTTGAAGACTGCTGCAGGGTAGACTTTGTAACAAATACTCATAGTTTGTGTACCCTAAAAGAGCTTTTTTCTTCCAAGGTAAGTCAGAATTTCAGTAGAAGCTTTAAGAAAAAAAATGATAATCAAGTGAAGTCAGTTATGTAAGACTGTTATTGCAAAGGACTATCTTAATTACAATTAAACAAAAATAATGCTATGTTTGAAAACTAAAAATTTTTTAAAAAAATAAAGTCCTGCTGTATTCAGCATTGGTGTGGCCTCACCTTGAGCACTGTGTGCAGTTCTGGACTCCACAGTTTAAGAAGGACGTGAAGGTCTTTGAATGTGTCCAGAGGAGGGCAACAAAGCTGGTGAAAGGCTGGAAGGAATGTCCTGTAAGGACTGGCTAAGGACTTTGGGCTTGTCTAGTTTGTAGAGAAGCAGTTTGAGGGGTGCCCTCCTTGCTCTCTGCAGCTTCCTGAGGAGGCGAAGCGGAGAGGGAGGTGCTGAGCTCTTGCTGGGGTCCAATGACAGGACACATGGGAATGATTCAAAGCTGCTCCAGGGAGGGAGGTTTAGACTGGACATTAGGGAGCATCTGTTTACTGAGAGGGTGGTCAAACACTTGGAACATTCTTCCTAGAATGGTGGTCAATGCCTCAAGCCTGTAAGCATTTAAGGGGCATTTGGTCAGTGCCCTCAACAGCATCACTGGAACTTTTGGTCCTGAAGTGGTCAGGCAGTTGGACCAGATGTTCACTGTAGATAACTTCCAACTGAAATAGTCTTCTCTTCTCTTCTCTTCTCTTCTCTTCTCTTCTCTTCTCTTCTCTTCTCTTCTCTTCTCTTCTCTTCTCTT
>JANHFX010029651.1:0-57345 GCA_027560015.1 Chloroceryle amazona
CCTCCAGAAAACTATCAGATCATTTCATTGCAAACCAAACAAGAAACATGTAGGTTGTTACACTGGAAAGCTTCACCCTCTAAAGATCATTCTTATTTATACATAGGAACATTGTGTATTATTCTTTTGTATTTTAAACAGAAATACAATTTTTAGTGCCATGTGATCCCTGTAGCCAAAAAAACCCCTAAATCAACTGAACCAAAATTCAACTTAATGAAGTATTATGACATATAAGAAATCTCTTCATAAAAAGATTAGTGATCTCTGTTTTTAGTGGCTTTTTTTCTTTAAACCTTTGGTATTATTTTCATCATTGTTTCTTTTTGTAATAAAATATTTTTAGTGTTTCCATGAAAAACTTTAAATAACAACTATCCCAACATTCCTCTGCAGTGTATTTTTGTTCTTCCTATTCTAAATCATTCATATTAAATGTGTGATCTACTAATATTTTGACTACTTCACAATGAACTGCAAGATGATAATTTGATTCTTAATTTAAATAGGCATTTGTGTATGTATCTTTTCTCTGAACTGTGAAAGACAATTCACCTTAATCTTTCTCAATAATATTTTACATCAAGAAATAGAAGCATGACATTATTATCTCTTTCTAGATCAGTTCCATTTTACCAGATGTAATTGTTCCTCTGTAGTTCTCCAGACTGCTTTATTTTAGCTCCTCCTATAACCAGGAAGATGTTATTTGCTTGTCATTACTAACTTTTCCACAATGAGCTCTTCCTTTAAAATTTCATATTAATTTATGTTCAAAGCTGACTGCTGTTAAAAAATATTACTTTCTTATATGTTATAAACTTGGAAGAGGACTGGATGGTTGTTGAAAAAGCTATTATCACTACGTGGGAGTTAGAACATAAAGCAAACCCCAAGATGCTTACTTCTCTGCCTCCACAAGTATTTCCTAATGTTGCAAGATAACAGATAATTGTGGTTTTTTTCAGTGATTACCATTCTGTAAAACTAGATTTTTGTGAAGACTTCTTAGCTAACTGTGGGTAGAAATTATTTCCATGTACAGATGGGTGCAGTCTACACTAAATTAATAGGCGCTACAAAGCTGTCTGTGTCTGTAGCACCGATCCTGGTGACTGATTCCAGTGTGAAGTTGTCTCAGCAAATGTGAGCTATCTGATGCTCCACAAATGAACAGTATGGATTTCTCATTTTGTTTTCACATTCTTCATAAGGCCAATGCCAAAACTTTGAAGTTTTTGTAGAGACTCTGAGATATTTAAGGCAGAAAATCCAGTAACTATCTGATTCAGTGTCAGTGTCCCCAAACATCCCAGGAGAGTAACTCAGTCACTAGAACATCACATCAGTTTCTTTGTAGCTTTTTAAGTGCGTATTAACAGAAAATGTAATGGTTCCAATAAAAGATATAATAAAAGCTCTAACGTCTTGGGATGTGGAAAGCTACATTTCAAATCCCTGGAATGAGTTAGGCACAGTGGGCTGCATATATCCCTAACATATGTCAAAGCCACTTGGCTGTTGAGTAGCTGCATGGATGGTTTCATAATCTTGGCTTTCCATTTTGGTCTTGAAATAGGACCACCATGCCTGAGTGTTCAAATAGCTGTAGCAATCTCCTACCTGCATCCATAAATGTCAATAAACCATATCCAGCCCATCATGTGCAGCTGAATGACTTCTTTTTCTTACTGCATTCATGGCTGGATAGGTAGGAAGCTCAGATATGTAGATGCCACATTTTATATAAACATACCATGTACATAAATTTAAAGAAACTCAGCCATACTTTTCAAGACCTAACAGTAGCAGTATAAAACATTTACCACCTGTCTCTTAAATATCACCAGACTCAGCAGAAAAGGATCTAAAAAATTCAGCAAATAGCTGGTTAAGGAAAGTATTAAGGAAAATCCACTGAAAATTCCTGAAAGCAAAATCAGGAAAGAACACGTGAAAACATAGGAAAAACTATCAATTCAAGCATATCCTTAGAAAACCAAACCATAGAAAACAATTACTGTGAAAACCCCTAACACGACAGGAAGACATGAAGTGTGATTTGCCATTATTAAGTGTAAAATGTGTCATACAATCAGCTAAAAGTGTTAAAATAAAACCTCTCCCAGAATCAAGAAAGTCCAAGTAACATTCCATGTGAGATCATTTCTCATTACAGCTTGTTAAGTGTGGAAAAGAACCAGAATGTGGGAACTGAAAATCTCTTATAGAAGTACATCTAAAAGGCAGGCAGATTATCAGTAAGACCTCAGCCACCTGTTACTAATTATTTTAGCTTCAGGTTCTTAAGTAAACACAGATGCAGCAAAACTAATCACTTGAGAAAAAGAAATGCTCAAGCAGAATATAGGGGAAAAAAAAAATCCTTATCCATTACACTTCCCTTATAACACCCTTCCTGAGAGATAATCATTTTTGAATGGAACAATTAGTGAGGTCTTTTCATACCAAGGGAAATTACTCCATAATGAGGTGTAATGTATTAGAAATTAGGTGAAATTCATTTAAAAATAAATAAAAGGCTTATCCAAGGTGAAAGGTAGTACATTGGATGGTGAGGGATTCTGTGTTTTGAAAGACATTCTCACCACAAATTGTTAGTACACAGGCAAAGCAAATTAAATAGTTATGTGAGGAAAAGTGCACAGCAAGTGAAAGCTGACAAAAAAAGCTCAAACTATAGGCTTTAAACATTAAAACAACTGTTTAATAAGCTCTAATGTATTTTAAAACTCCAAGTGATCCCTCTGGCTTACATACTAGCCTACTAGGAAAAAGAGAGCTTGCCTCTGTGCACCATTCATTTCATCTGTGCCACATTTCAGGAAAATTTTCACTCTCTGACTAAAAATTTAAGCAAGCCAAGTATGGACACTTTGCCATAACTTCTCATCAGGAAAGCCAGGAATATTCACAACATGTAGAATGGTAATCATGTCCCATCTCCTTTTCCTGTGCTACATGAAGTACCACCTCACTCCAGCAAAGGGAGGGAAGATTTTCTAGATCATCTATTACTGCTCCACTGCAATCTCAAGCCATTGCTTTGCACTATATAAATCTCAATATGTGTATCAGGTCTTTGTGAAGGGTAATGAAATTCATCACAAAGGAAGAGAATACAAAATGATCAATGAAATTGCAAGGTTAAGTAAAACCAAACCACAATCGTACAAGTAGTATTTCAGTACAAATCAGAATAGTAGAATCTCATAATAATGCACTCAGGGAAATGAAAGAAGATACACAGTCAATGAAATAGATTTGAAATGTTAAAGGTCTGAACATGGATGAAACACACTTTTGTGCAGAGCAGCAATGAAAGGCCAATGTACCAGCAAGCAGAGTACAAGTAAGGTTTAGCTGCTGCTGCTGCAGAGGGGTAAATTTCATTCATTGGACTTTGGGCACATAGCCAAGACCACCAGTGCATGTCTTGACGGAGCAGTTATATTCATGATGACTTCAGAAAATATGTATTTTAACAGCTTGAAAAAGTCCCATAGGTAATTTCATCATAAGCAGATCAAAGAGCAGGCATGGACAGTGCACATCAAAGTTTGATTGCTATTGATAAATATATAAGAATCACAGAGTGTCTATTTTACTTAAAAGAAAAGCTTCAGTAATTAGCATAAAATAATATTCAAATCTAGATAAAGGTTCTCATATGAGTGCATTCTTTGCACTCATATGAGTCTCAACCACCTTCACAAATCAGTTGGGAAATGTAAAAATAACTTCAAGTAAAGGAAGACTTTGAAATGCAGTTGTCATTAGGATGGTTTCCGATCACAGCCTCAGCACTGATGGAGTTTGAGTGAGGGCCAGGAGAAAAGTCAGAACAGAAATCACAGGGGAAATTATCATAGCCAAAATCCCTAATTAGAATGTATCCACAGACACTAGAGCTCAGTTACACTTCATTAAAGAGGGACCTGAGATATTCTGTAAGCAAAAGTCTTCGGTTTCTTAGTTGGGTATGTTGTACGGATACAAGAATCTGCAAAGGCAAACTTATAGATAGGTAAAGAGATTGGGGAGGATGTACACAATTCTTTAAATATTTCTTGGGAGTTTTATGGTTAAAACAAACAAAAAGTGGATACAACCTTAAAGTGGGGAGGCTTGCAATTAACTAGTGCGGTATCCCTGATTTTATGCCATGCATTTTTAATCTTTCATCAACTCACAAAGAGTTTAAGCATTTTTTTATTAGGAAACTGAAGTCGAGTCCAAAGTCTTGGAGTACTTCGAAACCTAAGTAGAAATCAAATGAATATATCTCTTGAAATGAGACTTGTCTGTCAGAACTGACTTAGTTCATTAGAAATCCATAGTAAAAGAAAAATTCAATACAGTTTGCTTAGACAGATTTCCATTATGAAGTCTCTCATGTCTTGATCTTGGAACACTTGGCACAAAGGAAGAAGAAAATCTGGTGGTTGGAAAAAATTCCCCACTAAAGAATGAAAAATTATAAAGCAAAAACATTAGGCAGTGTACTAAACCAAAGAATAATATAACATTTTTATCAGCTTCATTTCAGCTCACATTAAGATGAAAAATCTTACATAGGTCAAATAAATAATTTTTCATACCATATGACAGAAGCAGAAGGGTATTATAATTTCTCTCTACAGATTGATAGACTTTCTACTGAACTTTCTACTCAGCTCAGCTAAAGTTCATCCTACATTTAGATAAAAACAGAAAATATTGGAACATCTTTGAAACATGAAACATCAAAAGTTAACAATGCACATCCAGGGAGCAAATGTTCTCAAAGTGAAAAATGTGTATAGAAGCATTAAATGCTTAAGTTGTTACAACTGACTAATGTTTTTTTTTATTGATTATTTTTCAAATCTGACTTTCTTCCAAATATCAGATGCTTACTTGGTTGATGTCTTCAGAGAATTATGGTCTGTGTAGAAATCCAGAGTAAGAAAGCAAACAGGTTCAATGTCAACCAAGAGCAGGTATTAGTTAGATTATGTTCTCATTTGTGTTGGTCCCTAAATTATAATTGCACTTAGAGGTCTTCTCAGTTAGCAGTAACACTAAACTTTATATGAAATATTGTTGAATAAATAATCTTGAAGCCTAAAAAGAGAAAATCAGAAGTTGTATAGGTTTTATTTAAAAAACAGGAGACTAAAATTAATTGGTTTTACATGAAAAACAAAACCAAAAATAACCCAACAAAACCAATCAGCCAACCAAACAAAACAAACAAACAAACAAACAAACCTGTGTCAGAGCTGGATTCTGGATTCCCATCTTTCATGGTGTTTTTATACCAGGTTACCACTCTTCATTAATGTTACACTATTTGTTACAGGATTAATGTTTTAATACATTTTACAAGTAAAAAACTCAGGCTATGTAGATGACTATTACAGACTGTGTTTTCACCTGAGTTCATGAAAAAGAACAACAGCCATAAATACTGTGTTCTTATTCTAATGAAAACACACAGAACAGAAAGACAAGGGATTTTTTTCCCCTTTATTTAGGTTTTGTTTTACCCTGGAAAGTAGATACAATTATTTTCTGGGGCACAGTTTTAGAATCAATGTGAATGCCTTTAAATGGGGAAAAAATATTTAGGCGTTAGAGGAGAACAGCATGGGAGCTAAATACCAGTAACATCAAAGAAAGAGGAATTAAGCAACTGCAACAGGTACAGATCTGAGGTAGAGAAGTACATCAGACTGCAGAACCCGAGATCAAATACTCCCGATTTTCCTTTTACCCTTTGGGGTCATTTCTCTGATAAATAATTCACAGACTGCAGTGCAAAGTAGTTTGCATACTGACAAGATTAAAAAGGATGCTTTGTCTGGGTTAAATTTACAATCTGAAACCTTCCTTTAAAATGTCAAGCAGGTAATTAATTTAAGATGGTTTGCCAAGCAGAATCTCTGACCCTGTCAGAATAATTTCATTTCTTGAGGGAGAAGGGGATATTACATTTATCATTGTGGAGTTCCTGGTTTGTTTTCTTCTTCACTTCTCCTCTCTTCCTGCCATTTATTGCCTGCTTTGTAACATCACACTGAAGTAAAATTAGTGCCACAATCTTTACCTCGTTAATTCGTGACGATAAAGCAAACATTGGCTGCAAATTGCCAATGAATAGTGAATACAGTACAAGTCAGACCTCTTGACTTGAACAGAAGATGAGCATTTTCCGCAGAGAGAGCTCTCCCCTGCCTAAGCATTCAGACAAGCATCTTGAGTAGCAGTGGGAAATGCATAAATTCAGCAGCATGAAGATTTGCTTTTGGCATAGCAAAACATCCCATCCCACATATGCACAGTAGTGTGCTTTCTTATGAATGAATGCCTAAAAGCATGACAACCAGCTGGATTTTTACATCTGCTCTTCAAGACGGGTATACTGGTGTAAAATTTTATTAGAAATTGTGTCACTTCAGCTAATCCCTGCAGGCAGTGTGAAAGAGATTGCAGTAACAACAATGCATTAACACTATCTGGATACTTACTTCTAAGTTTGTATAGTTAGGTGGGTGAAAGTGGAATTGGAAAACAGAAAGATGCCAAAAAAAGGAAATATAATTAAGTTTTCTAAATGCATACCAAGTTTTCTCTTAGAAACAGATTGTGACATTGTATAGTAATTGGTTAAAACAAATGCCATTCCAACTAACTAATCAAGACACAGTAAAGTGATCTTGATTTTCTTCAAAAGGAAGAGGTCACATCAAGCTTGGCTTCCTCTGAAGTCCAAGGAAAATGAAAGAAAATGTAAATCAAGCATTTATAAATTGCAAATGTAAATCCCAAGATGTATGGCTAAATTTTTATACAAACTAAAATTAGAGGTATACTGAAGTGTTTGAAATTGTTTGGACTGCTTTACTGTCCTCCATGCTGACTGAACTTTTGAACTTTGCTATTATTTAGCTTTCATACGGCCACCTGATGTACACTTTTTCTCTTCTGTATATTTCCTTTCTCCAGTGAAGTCATGAACCAGCCTATTTATAAATGCTTTTCCTTCAGGAATCAGCACCAAAAAAAGGGAAAAATAAAACACGAATCTTCTGCATTCCATAAAGAAACCTTGAACTGAACAACAAGAGTATGAGACTGTCTGTATTGGTGTCACCATAAGGTGGCTCTTTTCAGTGGCATCTGAAAAGGAACATTGTGATGCCTCAAATGCCATTGTTCTCTGCTTTTCAACTGATGCTCTGCATACCCCCTAACAAGCTTACATTGACTCAGTGGGACTACTCAGACTCTTCATCAATAAATGGAGACTGAATTAGGTGAATGAAAGTAAAACCTGTTTGATTTTTCAAACACTGGTAATCCTCAGTCACAGCAACAGAAGCAAGCTTTTTGTCATGAGTATTTTAGGATGTTATGTCTTTCACTGGCCAGCATCTCTGCTGATCTTAGTCTTCTCCTGGAAAGCTCTCTGCAGTCATTAGATTTCAGGAAGTAACTCAACCAAGTTTCCATTAGGCCGGATTTCATTCCTGTAGTTGAAAATGCAGTCATTTCCTTCCTGGCCAGACATTATCCATATGGGGAAAGAAAGAATGGATCTGGACAAAAGGCCAGAACATGATATGCTGATGAGAGTTTTCATTTGATTTCAGATGAATGAAGACAAAAGTATCTGGAGCAGATTTTTCAGCATAGTTCATGTGAGTCTCCCTTATGATTATAAACTATACATGTAAAATGTGGTCTGAAGTTTGGAAAACAATAAATGTTGACAGTGCTAACTCCCTAGCAATGAGAATACTTTTTGTTCCATTGAAATGCGTGGAGCTCTGCCTAGTCTTTCAATCTTTCTGGTTTCCTGTTCAGTACAAAGTGATTTCTTCTTGTCTAGTGCTGTTATACAAAGTCAGGTTGGCATAAAATAGCCCTCTGAGCCTTCTCTTCTTCAACTTACAAAATTTTTGAGTGATACAAAGCCATGCATTTTTCACAGCACTTTCAAAATAAATATGTGTCTCACCGTAAAAAACAATGTGATTTCTGTTGATACTCCCTATTAAGGAAAGTACTTGGATACTCCCAAATCAGACACATATCTGAATTACCTGTAAATGTTTCATGGCAAAATATGATATATTCAGGCCTTGATTCAGTGAGATAAAAAAATTACAAGTTTAGTTTCAATTAATGAATGATAGTTCAAAGACACTAGTGTTCAAAGACACTCATTTTAGGACAATTTTTAAAATAATCTGCTTATTGAGAGTGCTTCTTCCCAAAGATCTTCATAATGAATCTGAAGCTCCACTACAAAAAAGTGATAATTTTCCTTTCAATTAATGAGAATTTAAAAAAAAAAAATGGATGAAGAGAAATTCACCTGTCCCATTTTCATCTAGGACAGAGTTAATTTTCTTCCTAATGTCTAGTATGAGGCTATCTTTTGTATTTGTGCTGAAAGCAGTACTGATAATGAAGAAATGTGTTCGTTATTACTGAGAAGTACTAATACAACCTCAGGACCTTTCCTACTGCTCATACCACCCCACCAGTAATTAGTCTGTAGGGTACAAAAATTTGGGAAAGGGAACAGCAGCTGGGACAGCTGACCCCAGCTGACAAAAGGGATATTCGAAACCATATGATGTCGTGGTCAGCATATAAAGCTGGGGCAAGAAGAAGGAATCAGGGGACATTTGAGTTATGGCAGTTGTCTTCCTAAGTAACCACTATGCATGACGGAGCTCTGTTTTCCTAGAGATGGCTGAAAGTCAGCCTAACGATGGGAAGTGGTGAATGAATTCCATATTTTGTTCTGCTTGTGTACACGGCTTTTGCTTTACCTATTAAACTGTATCTCAGCCCAAGAGTTTTCTCATTTTTACTCTTCCAATACTCTCTCCCATCCTACCAGAGGGAGTGAATGAATAGCTGGGTGGGGCTTAGCTGGTGGCTGGGTTAAACCACAACATTCCTATTCACTGGCAATCATGAAAGTGCTCTTCAGCTTTTGAGACTGTGAGATTATGTTCCTATTTCACAAATAACTATACTCCAAGCTACACATGCACTGCTTTGAAGATAACAAAAGCTGTTTAAATCTCTATTACAGGGATACAAACATCTTGCCTAAAGAAGCTACATTTGGAAATTATAGTTTGTAAACTTAGATCTACAAAAGGAACAGTGTGAACCAGGACAATTTACAGTGGGTGTTTCCATAAATCATAAGCAAGTGATAGATGAAGAAAATAATATTTTTTGTTGTGTGAATGGCCATATTGACAGTTTAAACTCATTCATGAGCAACTGGAGATAACTAGTCCAGAAGACAAATATAGTTGATCAAAACCTCAAACTGCACATGTTGGTCTATTACTATGTTTTGTGAATAGCATGAACATACAGAGCCTACCCTGTAATTACTGTTTACAGAACATTTATCATTCTCATGTAAAGGCAGATGAATTATTTGTTATGTCAAAACAATGAGGATGAAATAAGAATTTTCCCCATTAGTGAAAAAGTAGGTGCTCTATGAATTTTAATTTATTGTCAAATATTCTGGCAACAAGTTATGAACAGAACTTTTATGATGTTAATAAAAGAACAGCTCCTGGGGCACTAGAAACTGAGAAATTATATTCAAGGTATGAAAGACAGTGAATGTATTAATACTATTACAAATATATTCTCAAATTATTTTGACTTTTTTCATTTTCAGATTTTTAGATGTCTCTAGAAGTAGTCTTGGAAATGTTTGGAAATTACTTTCCGGTAACTTTGTTGTGATCCAAAATGTTCTTATGATACAATTGCATTTGCAACACATCCTTTCTATAGGGATATCCACTAAGGTCTCTTTTCCATAACAGTAATGAATTTTATCTCTACAAATCCAAAAGAGGACCTTCACTACAAGATTAACATGATACCAAGTTGAAAACATTTCTTTTCATACACAGTTTTAATCTAAGTAAATGCCATTCTTAAAAACTATGTTGTCTTGGGGAAAGTCAACAGCATCAGAGAGATGCTTCATTCTTCTTTCATTCTAGTGGTGTAGTCAAAGTTGAGGGCAAAGCAGGGAAGAGAAAGAGGGAAGCATGTTTTGGCTTTCACACTAGCACCACAGACCTCCTTTCTGAGGTACCTTAAAAGTGATGCTGAAGCTTTGTAAAGTTAATAATCCGTTGAAGGTTTAGTACTTCAAACTAAATAGTAAAATTACAAAATATATTTATGGTATTTCAGATGAGGAATAGTCTTGCAGGACATGTAACAGCAAATCTATAATTGATTAGATTAACAAACTGGACAAATCACAGGGTAATGTATTGTAGGAACTAATATGCACTGATGTTTAAATACATGCAGGATGGATAAATAGCTCCTTTTCATCCTTGTCTCCTCTGGACCTTATAGAAATCCGTGCTGTGCTTATAGGTTTTATATCTGTAAAACTGTGAACATGTATAATTTCACATACAGAGATCATAAAATTTGGGGTGAAAAGAGTGATATCTAAAATCTACATAGTCCATGTATTTTCTCAGAGTTTATATTCAATATATTCTGATTAAGTTATCAGTTTTACTGTCCATATACAAAGAGTTACTCTCACTATATCTAGTTTAGACCACAGTTCAAGTATAAAAAGATGTTTAAAGAATTCAACACAAGCTTTATCAAAGTTCTTCCATAAGAATGCAGTCAGAGAATTAAGGTAACTACTTTAGCATGTTTGATGTTATCATCAGGAATCCCAGATGAGAATTTTCTGAAAGCAAGGCAAGGCAAGGCAAAAGGCAAGGGGAAAGGAACTAATAAATACAATTTCAGAAAGTTTAGACAAGACACTTTTGAGATTTGATTCTCAAAATTTATTAGCATCTCAATGATGAGAAAGTATCATTCATTTATATGTAAAATAGTGACTCAATATTCTCCTCTGTCAGCGTATCATGCCAAACCTGGATTAAAGAGTTGTTCTCTCACAAAAGTATGTTATGTGTTGTTAAAGAACAGGTTGTATCAAGATTGATGTATTTATGTATTTTTCTTCCTATATTCCTCTTTAGTATTTGTCTCACACTTTCTACAGATTTTCACTTATTAATTATCATTTCTGTAATATGCGTGTTGTGCAAATAATATATAATATCCAACTTCCTCAATAAAATAGACCTTACTAAATAAAATATTCTAATTAGAATTGGACCATGTCTCACATGGAGACATACTTTGGTCAAAGAAAGCAAAGGAAAAAAATATATTTCAGAGGATAAATCCAGATAAATTCTATCTAGGAATGCTTCATGTCTGCCCTGTTTTCTTGAGGTTGCCTTTTTTTTTTCCCTTATCCAGTACATCTGGGCCATGTAGTTTGCCATTCCCATACTTAGGTGGAAGAAGAATTAGCAGCTTGTTTGGATTTCCTGTCAATTTGCTAGTTATCCTAGAGTAATGAATAGGCCAGATCCTTCTCTTTGCTAATGTCTTATCTAGCTAAACCCACACATTTATCACTGGTTTCAGTGTGCTAAACCTTCTATGCTGAGCAAAAGCATTTTTGCCTTTAAAAAGCATTGCACGCTTTATCTCAAAGACTGTGGATTGTCTCTCAAGTAATTCATTCTTCTCTCTACTTACAGTGCTCAATATAACATCTTCCTCAATTTTTAGGAAGACTTCAATTGATATTACTGAGAGCCAGCTCAAGCCTAGAGAACAACTGCACAGCTGTGAGCCTGCTGAAATTTTGCATTTATTAAGGGAATACACTTTTTTTGAGTTGAGATTACAGACCATAACTTAACTTTAGCTGTTCTATTCCTGGTCTTTTTGCTGAGACAAGGTGAGTCTACTGGTTTTCACTACATTTTTTTTAAGTGGTACAGCTGCTCTCCCACTAAGAACTAGGCTGAAATAATTAAATTCTGTCACTGAGACCAATGAATGAGAGTAAATTTGCAACAATGACCTTCTGCTGTGGCTCAAATGGGTCACTGAATTTGAAGCAAAAATCTTCTGTGAAGATACAAGTGATAAACTTGTATTCAGTCTTAGACCCCAAACACATAGTAAATAAACAGTACAATTCTTGTTCTTAATCATTGAAATTTGGAAGGAAACCTACAATCCTTAAAAGGCCTATTCTGCATCTTAATAGCAATAATGCCAGATTCAGACTGAAAGGGATAGAGACACTAACCACAAACCAGCTTTCAGATCTGTGAAGAGCAAACCTATTTCATTTGCTGCATTGCATCATTAAGCACTTACAATCCTCAGAACAGACCTTCAAAAGGCATTTATCTGGATGGTCATTAAATTCTGCCAGTTCCTGCAATGACGGAAGCCTCTGCTATTGTGAGCATGATTTGGTGCAAAACAATCTAAGGAAACCATCAGCAACTACTGAGCTTTCTTCATGGCCTTGCAATACTGCAGCTAGAGAGATGTTAAATTCCAACAGCTGATTTCACAGAGTTTTACCCAAAGCAGGATATATCTCCCCTACTAGGGATATCAAATCCTTGACCCTTTGATTCTTTTACCTCTTTTACTTTCGATTGAAAAGATTAGAGACATTATAAAAAATACAATCTTCTCAAATGCTTTGACAAATACATTGGAAAAATCATATAGAGGGAATTAAAGCATTCTGCTTAGCACATAAGTAGACAATCCACTACAGGCAGATTATTTGGAAATCGCCAATCACTCACAATTTGATCTCTTTATAGGGAGAGAGGTTCTTATATATGTCAAAGTTTCAGCTTCCACATGAATATGTTTTCTCCTGTCATTTATTATTATTATTGTTGTCATCATTGTTGTTATAATCCTTCCTATCCCAGATATGCTCTTCAAATATTCTGTCCATAAGAATTTTAATATTTAGACAGCAGATGGTGATAATTGACTGTAACCAAGACTGTGCATTAAAGATAACAGCCTTTTAGCTATGTCAGTAGCATCTGCACTTGTCTTCAAAATCATGGAGTAATGGCATATCTATGAAGTTGTTTGCTTTGACAAGGGAACTAGGATGTACTCTCTGTACAAGATTTAAACTGCACCCTGTTCAGGATGTGCTGTGAGCTGCTTACTAAGACAGAGTCTCATGTCTGCAAATTTCCATGGACTTGTCTCACAACTAGAAATCTGTATTTTAAAAAGCATGACGTTTTGATTTGAGGTGCCATAGATTAAACTTCAACCACCTAGAACACTGTCCTTGCATAATACTGTGTTTTCCACAGACCCAGCAATAGTTTATAGGTACTGCAAATATTTCTCCCATATTCACTGTTACAACTTAAACTGTTTAATCATAAGACAATAACTTTTTCTATATCTGTATGTTTATGTGCATGTACCAATATAGCTTGTTTGCCCCAAAAGTCCTGAAATGATAGAGCAGAACTCTGGGAAAGGAGTGTGGCAGATCAAGACCCTTTGTGATGTTTTACAGAATATTATGGAATGGGAATGAAGAAACAAGGCTACACCTGAAGCCTTATGCATTTTATTAAGCCACCCTGCACCCTCTGTCATCATTTATCCTGCTGAGTCTGTTCAATATGTTGGTCTGAAGAAGCTAAGGAATGACTTAGAAAAACTCCTATGAAGAAAGACCTGCTTTGCTAGAAATAAAGAAAGATCTAGAACAGAAGGTTAGTGATACCACTGGTACCTTGGATTTAGCTTTTAGGAAGAAACATGTAAAATAGAACGTAGGGATATCACTGACAGGATTCAGTGCCTTCTACTTTAGTCTCTGAAGGTACTGCTGGCTAAATCTAGAACTAATGATACATAACAAGCTTTAGTCCTCAGGGACGTACAGAAGGCAGGCAGGCAAGCATTTGTACCCTTCTTTAGACCTATCCTGGGGAAATGTGCAGCTTCTAAGAACATATTATGGTTCTCGATGACATTATGGTTTGGTCAAAGTAATGACTTTAGGTTTTATCCATGTACCCAAACTAGTCTCCAACAAGCTCATTTGGATAACAGGTACTGTATCTGTGAAATTAAGGGGATCAGAAGAAGTCATAAGTATTTCTGGGATCCTTGGGACATATTTGAACTGTTGGCTTGTGCTGCTCAACTGCCATGGTAGGGGTTGGTGTCATGGTCCTGGCAGCATCAGCAGCAGGTTCTTAAGCCAGACTTCTTAAAGTGTGGCTTGCACTGTTCTCAGACACCTGCTGAGTGCCTGAAGCCTTCTCTTTCTCACTTAGGTACACTTCAGACATCTTCTAGTCTGTCTGCCCTCACTTTCACCACTTAACAGCTGTATAGTGCCAGCACTAACAAAGTGTCTTGCATGGTATTAATGCCAGTTTTGAAGTGAATGCATAAAGGATAAACCAGCCTCAAATACTTACAGAAAATTACAATATCCATTAATATTCAGGCAAAAATTCAGTGAATGTGAGTTTCATATACTTATCTTTTTAGCAAAAAGGAGTCCCGTTAACCCTCTGAGAATTTTTGTATATCCTCCAGATGTAGTTATCGTGGCTGATACCTGAATTTTCTTAGAGATATTCTATTGTTGGAATTCAAAAACACTACCTTCAGCAGTTCAAGGTACATAGGCTTTAATTGAAAGAGCATGCTAGTGGTTGGAGAGAGACCTATTACTAGAGAAGGGGATATAAACCTAACATACTATTTGTGGTTTGCAAAACCACAAAGGGAGCTGCTGCTGTAGGAGTAGAAACAATGACATCAAAACTAGCATGTAAGTTAGTTTCATTTGTTACTTGGCCTTTTCTTCTGCTTTTATAGGTCATCATCACTTTGGCTGCATTTTAAATATTACTACTTTTCATTTTCAAGCAGTAACATAACATTAAATAAATACTGGGAAGATTTACATGCACAGCTATTTCCCAGCATGATTTTGTGCAGCTCAGCAAGTAATTTCACCTGCTGAGGGAACACAGGAAAGTAACCAGGCAATCTCAGAAGGCTACTAAATCAGTGTAAACAAAGTTGTATTTAGACTGGACCAGAGAATAGTCTCAAGTTCATAAGCAGAGGAATTTGCAGCTTATACTTCTTAATAGCAAATGTACTACTAGCTGAGTTTGGCACCAATCACAAAATTCTTGTCAAGCCCATCTGGCTTTTTGTTTGTTTGCATGCTTTAGATGAGATACTGAGAGGTTGCAGGAATATTAATTTCCTGGGAAATGCTTTACAGAGGATGTAAGACATAATGTATTTCGTAGGAACAATTTACGATTGTTGATTCTTTCTTGGTGGTGTTATCTTGCTTCTTAAACATGTAACTTGGAAGTTGATAAAACCTCTTTAAAGTCCAAATAGCAAATTATAAAGAATGAAAATAAATCTAATCAAAGACAAAACAAAACACACACACAAAGACCCTAAACAACCAAAAGCCACACACAAAACAAAACAAACAAAACAAAAAATAAACAAAACAAAAACTCCAAAACCAAAACCAACAAAAAATAAAATAAAGATCATTTAAAAAACCCAACAAACAAACACACAACAAAACACACACAACAAAACCAAAAAAAGAAACCACAAAAAACCCCACAACACCACCAGATTCCCAATCTCTTCAGGTTTTGCCACTGTGTTCCTGGTGTTTCTGAGCTGGTTGCTTAGCTCCCTCTCTCCAGCGGGTCCTGGCACCCACCCAGGTGCCGTGTTGGGGGGGCTGGTACAAGGCGCTGCCCACAGAGAGGCGCCGGGGCCGACACCGGGGCACTTCTCCGCCGTCCCTCCGCCGCCAGCCGGTGCCGCCCCGCCGAGCAGAGGAACAGCAGCAGGAGCAGCAGCAGCAACCGGCACGGAGGCTGCCCTCCAGCCGCTGTTGAAGAAGGATGGCTCCAGCAATCATGTTTTGACAAAACTAAAATATAGGTCCAGGTAAAAGTTTTTACTGAACATGCATTTTAAATACTTTCCTGACTGCAAGTGGGCAAAGGTTTTAATACATTTCAAGAACACAGTAAACATTCCTTCAACAAATAATTGTGAGCATTTTTTAAATAGTGACTTTCAGGAATTTGTTTGCTTGAAGTGGATCAGAGATTTAGAAAAGTGACCCCTGAGCGAGTGAAAAGGAGAAAGAAGATAGCCAAAGATACATTGCAACGGCTTAGTAATATACCACCCCAAAATTATTATCTCGTTTGTACGTTGGATCCATATTTTTCATTTTAGTTTATTATTTTCTTTTGTAAATGTGCAATGATATATGTCTTCATACATTTACATACATATTTCATGCCTTGATTTCCCCTTGATTTTTGAGCTTTGTTTCATTGTTGGGATAAAGACTGGTGGCAAAGAGCCATTTGTAATTCCCTGATCAGTGACCCATAACTGATGAGATTGAGTACATGCTAAAGTGGGAATAGTTCTGCTCTAGTTTATACCACAAGGCTAAGGCTTCTATCACATTCCTGTCACTCTGAAACAACCACCCTGACCCATCACCACATGCTCCTTCTTTTTCTTCATGCTGAGAGTAAGAAAATGAAATTGAATACATGTACAGTTTTGGCACATCCAACAGATTTACTCCAGAGCTTCCATACAAGGAAATCTTCTCTAGCAAGGATCTTCAGACTGTCACTTTACACAGTGTTAAATGGGATTACCAGAGCAGAAAATGTGTTCACACTTATTTTTTACATATTTATGTACATACAGTTGCATACATAGACAGAATTTTTCTTTCAGTGGTAAGGTCTACATATCCAAAACTAAGTCTGAAACATTTACTTTGATGTTCAGCAAAATAAAATAACATAAATTAGAAATAAAATATGCACCTTACCTTTGTCCCTTGGCTGGTGCTATATTTTTATGTGCTTAAGTTATTAGGGCAGCACAATATATGATACATATATAATACAGTGCTGAAAAAAAAATCCAACTGTGTAAATATGAATCTGCCCCAATAAAGCAATATTTCTAAGACCTCTTAATGTAGGACTGTGAGTCAAAGTGACAATTGACAAGTGTTCAATAAGAGGTCAACAACCATGCACATACCTTTGTCAAGGGCTTATGTTACCTGTTTGTGATAAATGAAACAATTGGCTTAAGTTATGTCACCTGAGGCTCTTCACAACTGAGTGAAGAGCAGTCATAGAGTTGAAAAAGTTCGTAATGATTATTTTTTCCCCCTTTTGTGCCCTTCCAGGAGAATCTGCTGCATAGTTTCAAAGGCAAATACAATATCAAAAGACAGTTATCTTGAAATAAAGGCAAAAATCTATGTTTGCTTTACTTACATTTACATAAATTAATCTGAGAGCTAAAATGCTTATGTAGTTTATTCAGGTAGGTCAACCAGTTAATTAGTGTATCTTATCAAGGGGAAGAAGAGACAGCTGCTTAAATGCAGGTTCAAGTGACAGCACAAAACAACGTGAAACACAAAGCTGTTCACTACTTATATGAAGTGATTTGCAGGTGGATATAGATAAAATGCTTTAAGAATACCTCTTCTCTCTGAAGACTCTTTAAGACATGTATTCCTGTGGAGAATTTCCTTAATTTTCACCCCATTTATGTATAAGGGATGGAACCTTAGAAGACAACCAGGGGATCAGGCCCAGCCAACATGGATTCACAAAGGGCAGGTCTTGCTTGACCAGCCTGATCTCCTTCTGTGATCAGGTGACCTGCCTAGTGGATGAGGAAGGGGCTGTGGACGTTGTCTAACTGGACTTTAGTAAGGCCTTTGACACCGTCTCCCACAATATTATGCTAGAGAAGCTGGCAGGTCATGGCATAGGTGTCCTCTTTGCCGGTTTAAAAACTGGCTGGATGGCTGAGCCCAGAAAGTTGTGGTGAATAAAGTTAAATGAGGTTGGCAACCAGTCACAAGCTATGTTCCCCAGAGCCCAGTTCTGGGGCCTTTCTTGGTAATGTCTTTATCAATGATCTGGATGAGGGGTCGAGTTCATATTCAGTAAGTTTGCAGAGGACACCAAATTGTCTGAGAGTGTCAATCTCTCGAGGGTAGGAAAGCTCTGCAGTGGGATCTGACAGATCGGACTGATTGGTCCGGGTCAATTGTATGAGGTTTAAAAGGCCAAGTACCAGGTGACTTTGGTCACAACAACCCCAGGCAATGCTACAGACCTGGGCAAGTGTGCCTGGAGAATTTCCTGGCAGAAAAGGATCTAGGTACTGGTGGATGGCTGGCTGAACATGAGCCAGCAGTGTGCCCAAGTGGACAAAAGGCCAATGGCATCCTGGCCTGACCACAAAAATAGTGTGGCCATCAGGAGTAGGGAAGTGATCATGCCCTGTACTCAACACTGGTGAGGCTGCAACTTAAATACTGTGCTCAGTTTAGGATGCTGCAGTATAAGACATTCAGGTATTGGAGCGAGTACAGAGAAGGGCAACCAAGCTGGTGAGAAGTCTGGAGAATATGTCTTATGAGGAGTGGCTGAGGGAATGGGGATTGTTTAGTCTGGAGAAGAGGAGGATGAGGGGAGACCTTGTAGGGAGGTGGGTGTTGATCTCTTCTCCCAGGTGGCTAGTGGTAGGAGAAGAGGAAATGGGCTTAAGTTGCACCTTGGAGATTAGGATAATTTTTTTTACTGAGAGAGGGGTGAGGCATTGGAAAAGGCTGCCTAGGGAGGTGGTGGAATCACCATCCCTGGAGGTCTTCAAAAAACATGTAGATAAGGCACTTCAGGACATGGTTTAGTGGTCATGATAATGTTGGGTAGGTGGTTGGATTTGACGATCTTAGAGGTCTTTTCCAAACTTAATAATTCTGTGATTAATTTCACTTTTGCTTTGTCCATGTTGGTAAGTACCAGTTCTTCTTTCCTCTTTTTCAAGGGTTTTTTCCTTTTTCTTAGAAAGGGTTTTCCATATTGCATTACATGCAGCCATGGTTCTTAGTGGCACTTGGTTTCTGAGGCAATTAGGTAGCTGAATATTCCTGTAGTTTTGGACTGTTTACAGGTAAAATGAGTTTTGTGCAGTGATAACTCGTGTGGGTCAGTGATGCTGAAGTGTGAGAAATTGCTCTAGGATTTCTGCCTACTGCACTGGGAGGGGGTAAAGGAAAGAGGGAGGAGGGGAAAGAGGGAGGAAAACAGTGTCCGAACCTCCTGGAAACCTGAACTCATCTGTGTTCCCCTGGAGGCCAGTTAGAATAGGAAATATAAATCCCAGTTCCTAAAAGCACAGAACATAATGTTAACTGTATTGCCTACTCATCCTGATTTCATAGTGACAGTGTTTACCCCTGCTTTTGCCCTCTGTGCTGAATGAACACATCAGCCAAGGTGGGGGCAGGGAACATCCCATTGTCTTTTACTGGCATCAAATGACAAGCTAAATGTTCTTCACCTCATCTTTCCTTCCTAGCTAAACATCTTTCCCTCCGTTACCTCAGAAGGAAAGGCAAAATGATGGACTATTCTGTGTCTCACAATACAGTAGAGCTGTAAACGGAGATGACCCTTACTCCCAAAATTTTAATGTGAACCTGATGCTGAAAGTGAAAACAATGCCAAATGTAATGGATGAATTATAACATTAGCTGGCAGTGGCCTATGTAAGCATAAACCAACATGAATTATTCTCATTAAAATGTAGAAGAGTATACCTTGTATGTTCACCATATATATAAGGCATGTTACTTCCTGCCTTTATTTTCCTAGTTTTATGTCCTCACTCTCAGAATCATTGTTTTAAAATGAACCTGTTGTACTGTTGAATCTTTACCTCAAAGTTTTCAACATTTTTTTTTCTATAATGACTTGGACTAAAAGACAATTCAGGCACTGTGGGTTTTTTTCCCAGACTAAGTAAATTCAGTATTTATTATGTTAAAAGATGCTGTAAACACAATGGCACGATTACAGGCATGATGGATTTAAGGGGAAAAGAAGTTCTCTTAAAGCACTCTCCTATCTTTACCTCATGGGATAATAACATAGCTTAACTCTAGGGGCTTCAGACTGGGTAGGGAATGCAAAATAGAGCCATGGAAGAATTGCAGCTATGCAAAGCGAGCAAGATCTAATTGAATTTCTAACAGATGGGAAATGATTAAATCATTTATTATAATTTCACAATTAGTTAACTCATGGGTATACCTCAGACAATAAAAAGGGTTTAGCCAACCTTCTGCTAGGGATAGAAGTTTTTATCATCTCATCTTCTCTGGATCTGCTACTTCATGGCTCAGTTTAATCAACAGTAAGCTTGTCAACATGAAATGATCTCTCTGGTTATTTAAAAACCAAAAATACAAGTGCAAACAAACTGCTTGAGTGTCATACTACATACAGACTGTACCTATTTTGAAGATACTATTCATTCATACACAGACTTCTACTTTCACTTGACATTTAAAAATGTCTAGGTGATACGAGTTATATGTTTGGGCATCTAATGAGAACTATTATAACAATGAAAGAACTTTATTTTTAGGTGAGGAAATGGTCTGCCTTTGGTACAGTGGCAGTCCATTTCAGCCAGCTGCATCTGTTAAGATTTTTACAGTCCTTCCTACATTGCCCAAAGGCTCAATTCACAGAAGAAGTTGGGCACTGGACTGCTAAAACCAGCAGCTTGCCCATTATGCAACTAAATGACTGGTGAACATGTCTCTGGGTCAGGCACTCAGGCTCTGTGCAATACTGAGGAAATACTTGGCACATTGTAATGGCATGCAAATGCCGGGACAATAATCCTTCAGAGTTATGGACATGCCAAGAAAAGGCATGTAATTTAAGTGTGGTGTGTTTCAAAGACACAAGACTAGTTCCCTGATCCAGGGAGGCACCCAGTGTCAGGTAGCATTCACAGGTGGAAATCTGTCCATGAGGAAATGATTGCAACAGATTCACCCCAGCTACACAGCACTTGGATTCACCCCTCTCCTATGCCAGAAGGGATATGAACCCTCAGTTCAAATACTGAGTCATCTTTTGGTATGATTTGTTTTAATGCATACGTTGTTGTACTATGGAAAGTGGATATAGTCTGCTTGGGAGGTAAGAGATGTAGGTACAAGACTCTTTAGGCAAAGAAGAAAATTAAAACTAGCCTCCTAATTATGGGTGTATGTCTTTTACCTTTTAGACAAGGTTCTACCCCTCTTAGAAGCCCCATGCTCAAGCAGGTTCAGCAAGAGCAAATTACCCAAGATCACGTCCAGCTGAGTTTTGAGTATATGCAAGGGTGGAGGCCCCACAATCTCTCTCAGAAACCTGTGCCTAATGCTCAGCCACCCTCGTGGTGAAAAAGTATTTTCTTATATTCAGATGGAATGTTTTTTGTTTCAGCTTGTACCCATGGCCTCTAGTTGTGGACTCAGATATCTGTTGAATTCAAGTGAGTCCAAAGGTAGCTAGTAAATAAATGGGGGGTTGAGTGGAACTGTATTCCAGTCTTAGAAACTTCTTGTAAACTCTTCTTTTTTTTTTTTTAAAAAAAAAAGGGTTTTGAAACTGTGGGAAAAAATGGTCTTTCCTTGGCTACTTTGCCAATCTATCTCAGTAGATGTCTTATGTCTGGACATAGTACATCAAAGAAATTACTCAACAACATTGCCAGTTTCTCCTGATGGAGATGAAATACAGCAACCCAAAATTTAAGTCATTGTGACAAAGAGTAGTAGAATGCTATACATTAAAGGAATGAATCTTGTTTCTATCATGGGTTGGGTCTCCAACACAACTTCATAAAGGCAAAGAGCTTTTAGGTTAATTTGCATTTTAGCTTAGGGTAGGGTTTGTTTGTTTGGTTGGGTTTTTTTCAGTAATTATTTCATGCATCAGCTAGATATAGACCAACACATCTCAGAACAGCTGTCTCAGACCTGTGATGTCTACTTCAGAAGTTTGAAAGCAATCACTTGAAAACATGGCTGTTAATGAATTTCAGCTACAATTTGCAATTCATTGACCTTGTGGGAGTTTACAGATCATGAATAATATAGGAATACAAACAGGCTGACCTGAAAACAGCTTTCTAACTTGGCTGTTTACTAATGTCTAATTCAGGTTGTTCACATATCTCTAACCTACAGCACCAGAGAACAAGACTAGAACATTAAAGTGCCTGGATCATGCTTTTGTATCTTTTCATAGAGCAAGTGAGGGATTCTTTAGGAACAGAATAATTTAGATGAGATGATTTTTTATTTTTTTTCTGTTTGCAAAGACTTTGGAAAATCAAACACAAGTAGCACCTCTTGGAAAAACAGCTCAGGAAATGTTTTGAAATAAGTTTCCTTGTGGAGGATCAATATTAGTGCATGTGTCTATGTAATTATTTTACAGTTTTAAACAACACTACAAGTCCTTCATCCACCTAAAGCACAAAATAATAAAGTAATTCATACATGTTTAATATAATTTTAATTAATTTTTCAGCTCTCTGAACAACAAAGCCTCTTTCTCAAATGAATAAAAGATAAATCTCTATAGAAATTTTTCACTTTTGCATTTAGGAGAATTTAAACACTTTTTTTTTTTTTTAAACTGTAGAAGCTATAAAGATGAAGATCATTTTAGAGTGCTCTGAACAGTAATGGTCAAACCAATTATTTGAGATGGATGTCAGACCTAAATCTGTTGTAAATTCAGATTCCTTTTCCAAATCTGAGCTGTCAAGATCTTTTATTAAACTTCTTAAACTGGTATTCTTGTATTGTGAACCACATTCCTACACCATCAAGCCATTCATTAATCTAGATTTCATCATCTGATCCTGATCAGTATTCTGATAATCAAACTCCATGTAAGACAAGACTCAGAATCTCAAACAAGGAAAACAAATTAAAATCCACTCCACCACATTAATAAAACTCCGAAGAAAAAGAACAACTAAGCTTGAAGGAGGCTTTCATTTCTCTCTCATATTTTCAGATGGATCAAATGTTAGAATCCAAATTTGCTGTCTGATTCAGATCGTAGACAAAGTCACAGAATCATAGAATCACAGAATGGTATGGGTTGGAAGGGACCTCTGGACATCATCTAGTCCCCCCCCCCAGCTAAAGCAGGTTCATCTAGGGCATGTTGCACAGGATCACGTCCAGGCAGGTTTTGAATATCTCCAGAGATGGGGACTCCACAACCTCTGTGCTCCATCAGCCTCACTGTAAATGAGTTTTTCCTCATGTTCAGATGGAACTTCCTTTGTTCCAGTTTGTGTACTTTGACTGTTATCCTGTTGCTGGGCACCACTAAAAAGAGACTGGCCCCGTCACCTTAACCCCACCCTTTACATATTTATAAACATTGATTGATCCATTCTCAATCTTCTCTTCTCCAGGGTAAACAGTTCCAGGTCTCTCAGCCTTACGAGAGGTGCTCCAGTCCCCTAATCATCTTCATAGCCCTCTGCTGGACTCTCTCCTGTGGTTCCTTCCTTATCTCTCTTGTACTGGGGAGCAAAGAACCAGACACAGTGATCAAGATGTGGCCTCACTAGGGCAGAGTAGATGGGAAGGACAACTTTCCATGATCTGCTGATCACACTTTTCTTAATGAATTCCAAGATACGATTGGCCTTTTTGGCCAAAAGGGTGCATTGCTGGCTCTTGGTGAGCTTGTTATACACCAGGACTCCAGGGTTCTTCTCTGCAGAGATTCTTCCCAGCAGGTGAACCTCTAAGCTGTACTGGTGCATGGGGTTATTCCTCCCTAGTTTCAGGACCCTACACTTACATTTGCTGAACTTCATTAGGTTCCTTTCTGCCCAAATCTCCAGCCTGTCCAGGTCTCACTGAATGGCATCACAGCCTTCTGGTGAATCAGCCACTCAAGTCAAGCACCTAAACAATCAAAATCATCAATAAATTATGTGGTGCTTTTTCAAATATGCTGTTCAATTCCTAATTCCATTTAAATTCATTGTTAAGGAGTTGCAGTCCATGAATATCACATAGAGGATATGATTTTTTTTTTTTTAACCCATATTCATTTAGTTCGGTGTGTGTGCAATTTCAGTTTCATTCCATTAATAGATGGCCTTTTCTTTGTATGATTTAATATTATTAATCTTATATTTTTCTCATATACCAAGAAAAAAACCCTTATCATTTACTCTATTTCTGCAGATCACAAAGCATTGAGTAATTTTTAAACTTTAATTTTGATTTTCATTTTGCTTCTAATCTTTCTATTTTGTGTGATCATGGTGTTGGCCATATTGATGATCACATCAACACAGCGATGACTAGCTTTTGTTCTCTGTTCCCCCAATTTGTTCACGATAAACAAACACAGTCTGTCATGTTGCCAATCCCGCAGAGAGTTTGAAGTACTGTATCAACGCATTATCCTGTTCCATGAAAAGGATTCATGTTGGAAGGCTTTTCTCAGGGATGAAATACAGATCCTGCACATGGAAAATGTTCTGATCTTGGAAAAGAACTATTTGCTAACTAAAAGTGACAGTTCACACAGTTTGCCTGTCCCAGTAGGACAACACTTTGTTTATTCAAGGCAGCCAAAGAAACTGGTCTGTGAGCAGATGAAGGCAGGAACATGAAGCTACATATACAGACATGATGAAAGGTTGAGCAGCAGGTGTTAGAGCAGAATAACATTAGCTTCAGCATTGTGAAAGTTTGGTACGGCTGTTAATTGCACACAGGTTATATCCTGGGTTGTATCAAAAGAAATGTGGCCAGCAGGTTGACTGAGGTGATTCTTCCCCTCCACTCCACTCTCATGGGTCCCCACCTGGAGTACTGTGTTCATCTTTGGGGTTGCTAGATCAGAAGGGCATGGATCTGTTGGAGCAAGTCCAGAGAAGAGACATAAAGATGACCAGAGGGCTGGAACATCTCTCCTATGAAGAAAGGCTGAGAAAGTTGGGGTTGTTTAGCCTGGAGAAGAGAAGGCTCTGGGGAGACCTTATAGCAGCATTCCAGTACCTAAAAGGGGGCTACCAGAAAGATGGAGAGGAACTTTTTACACAGGTATTTAGTGGTAAGACAAGTGGTAATGGTTTTAAACTGAGAGAAGGTAGATCCAGGTAAGATATAAGGAAAAAGTTCTCCACTGTGAGGGTGATGTGGCTCTGGAACAAGTTGCTCAGAGGTTGTGGAGGCCCCATCCTTGGAAACGTTCCAGGCCAGGTTGGATGGGACTTTGAGCAACAAGGTCCAGTGAAAGGTGTCCCTACCCATGTCAGAGAATTGAATCTAGATGATCTTTAAGGTGCCTTTCCACTCAACACATATTATTCTATGATTCTATGACATATCACTTTCTGAGGGACTCAAGAAAACTTAACAATGTTAGGAGAGAAGAAGAGTCAAAGCAAGATGCTTTGGTAACCTACTGGAACAAAATGTTGAGTAGGGAGAAATTAATAACAATTTTGTTGGTAGAAATAATTTCATTTCTAGCCTATCTTGAGATAGCTGGAAAAAAACCCAGACATACTTTTCTTGTTTGAAGTACCCATATGAAGTCTTTGATTTAAAGTTTTTCATTCTTACTCAGATATGGTTAATTTAATACCATTTTACCTCTGCCTTCACACTGTACTTCTGTATGTGAGGTCACCACAAATACAGAAGCTATGCATCATTAAGACAAATGACAACATAACAAAGTAACAGGTTAACTATAGTTTTCAGGTGTCTAGAAGAGGCCTCGAATGGCTTAGACTAAGCCCACTCTTAGTAGGTATGCCTTTGGATCCATATATCTCTGGCTCCAGAATTCTTTCTTTCTTCCCAAAGGAACAGCAATTCTAGAAAAGGCCAAATAGGACACTATTTTTTTGCCAGTCTTATAATTCAACTTGTCAGACATTTCAGCTATTAACATAGTGTTTAAAAGAGAAGCTGTAGCTCCCTGTGATGTGATCTGTTGGCTAAATAGGAGCTGTGACATTTTGTAAAAGCCAAAAGAGGTAATTTTGATGCTAAGAGCTTTTAGATTGAGGGATGAAAGGCAATAATAAAACTGAAGAGATGATGAATCATTAAAGGCTCTATTGTTTACCATTCAGGGAAAGACCAGAGATTTTGCTTTTATGGGAAAAACTATAGTTTTAGAACTTTCTTAAAAGCAGAATCAATTCTCCATTAAATGTGATCCATAGAACTAGAGAAACATTTCTTGGATTTCTTTTAATTATATGAAATTCTATGGGGAAAAATTTCTGGTTTATTCTTCTTGCATGCCACAATAAACAGAGCATAAAATTATCTGTAAGACACACATCCATGCTATTTCTCTGATGTTTTCACCTCACTCTAGCCCTAAAAAGAAGGAGGAAAACTTTCTTATTATATTTAGGAATATTCTTGGACAGTAGCATATAGTGAATGAAAAGCCTACATCATCATTTGTGGAGGCTACCATCATTAGCTTAACAAAGGAAAAAAAAAAAAGGAAATATTATCTTTGGTTAGAAAATAGCCATTTGATTCTGGTTGGAAGGCAGAGCTTTCATTCTCTCAGTCTCCCTGGAGTTTTGCTTTAATGGGACAGTTTTATTTATGCAAGCAAGATTAACACATCAGCTTTTGCAGGAGTGAGAAGAATTATTTGTTCTTCCATGTTCCCTATTACAGGGATTCAATTCTAAGCTACACAGTCCTGTACATCAATGATCTTGGAATATAGATTTCTTTATCTACATGTTGTTTTATTTTCTCACAAAGTAGAAGAAAGAAATGGACAAGCTTTTTTTTTATTTATTTATTCTTTTTCCCAAGACAAGAATGTTCTTTTGATTCCTATGTATGTGTGATATTCATTTATTGAACTGAACTAGCAGATATGTTTCAAGAAGTATTTAAAATTCTTTTTATACACATTTTCTTTATAGTTTCCCAACCCATAGTACATTAACACTTTGTTGTGGTAAAAAAAGAAATAAAAAATAAACCTCTGCGATTTATCCTAAACTTATTGAAAGCCCAAACATTTTCTGTTGCAAGTTATAACTTGATAATCATGTAATCAGTACAGCATGGGCAGACTGAAATGTTCTCTGAGCACATCCTTATTTCATCTCCCCCATAGCTAAAAAGAGAACTGAAAAGCATGAGGTAGGGAGAAATCAGATCTCAAACACCCTAGAGGAAATCTTACCATGCTCAGCTTGGGTAAATTTTTTTCTGAATCTCTCTTTTGTCTATAACAGACAAAACAAAGCCGAGGAGACTTCCATGAAACACAAGAGTGTGAAAGCAGTTTCTGTGGTGGGAAAGACAACAGCATAAACTAATCTGAAACCATTACTTCTTAAATTGAGACTGTTTGTGATTAATAGCCACACTGCCAGCAGAGAAGAGCATACTTCAGAGAGGAGTCAGCCACCTGCTACTCTGGGAGGTTTATTCAGAAATTTTGATTATTTTTATCTTTGCCCTACCTCAGTATTCTCAGCTATCATTCTGTATCACATGTGCTTTCCAGTTCTTGTTACATAGGCTGGTGCCAGCATTCCTCAATACCTATATATTACCAAAACAGACACATCCAATCCACTTACAGGTCACAAACTGTAAAACTATGAATTGCATTTCCTTGAAGGTTATAAAACATATGAGGCTCCCTTTGTCTCCCTAGTAAATTTAATAAGAATCAAAATCAATATACAACTTAATTTAAAAATAAATTTGTTAGCTTATCTCTGGTTTATTGTACCTTGTTCTTTCTGGAAGCCAGAAATACGAACAACCTGTGTTGTACAGAAAGACTAAGTTCTTAATCAATACAACAGAATATTTCCATAGCCTCTCAGTATGATAAAAATCAGGTAATCAATTATTTTTTCATAAACTTGGCCTATTGTAAAAATGATTAAAATATTCTTGAAAAATTGTTGTGTACTGATCAGAAATTGAAGGTTTTTGCAAAATGAATAACAAAAATCACTGCTAAAATAATAAAACCCTGTCGTACAGACCCACAAAGGCAGAACTCATGAGAGCTAAGGGGAATATGTTAATCAAAGAATAACAAAATGAAAAGTGATCTTACTCTGCCTTTATCAAGACCTTCTGTAGGTGTACTGAAGCATGTATTGTTAGTTAGAATCTTTCAGTTGGAAAGAGGATTGTCGTTGCAATTATATCTCTAAATCAGAATAGACATGGGATTGAAAATATACTCTTGGTAATGACAGTGTTGTAAAATGCTAGATTCTGTGAAAATTGCTCCATTAACTCCTTTGTTAACAGGCTCCTTTTAGTGCTTCATTCAAAGTCAACAAAACTTATGGATGCATCTGAAACTGCAGACAGCAAGCTAGAGTTGCCACATGGCAGAATAAAATGTCAGGTTGCCTAAGGGATTCCTTCCATAAAACCTTCAGAAAAAGGTAATAAAAAATGCTTAATTTTTCCAAAAGCATTGGATTTGCTTCTCAGGAAGTTTGAAATCAGATCCACTTAATTGTTTATGTTATAGTGGTCATCAGAACTATAATGTAATTTTTAAGGAATGGGGCTTAGGGCAGCATTACCATGAGAAACAGGACAGGACTGTGCATCAGGGAAGAGAAATATGAGATGGAAAGAAAGATAAAGATATGTCAAAAGTGTCTACAATAAAATTCTACCTACTTGTTTCATCCCAGATAGAGGGGGCAGGAAACATTCCAGAGAAGATACTAACTCACTCCAAGATTACAGAACACACATTTAAGAGGTTCTGTCACTGCGTCCTGTAGCCTAATGTGTGTACTTCAGTTCTTGAAGTGTAAAGACTTTGTACTGCTATAGAAATAGATATAACAAAGAGGACTTGCAGAAAGATTTTAACAGTCAAGGGTTTTTTCTTTTTGTGTAGGTCTAGTCTCACTCAACAGTGCTCAACTCCCTTTGTATCAAGAGGAAACATCATGTCCATTCTCCCTAAGGAAAAATTGGTACTGGCCTTCATGACTTTATTCCTTTCCCAATAAGGGCTTGATTGAACAATTGTGTGGCCCCTGCCAGATCGCAATCCCCACAGATGTGAATGAAGATTTAAAATGCTAGAATTATTATTAGTGTTATTTCTTTCTTGTTCCTACATACAGATGGTTGGTTACATTAGAGAACCAGTTCATTTTCACAGCCCTTATTCCCCTTTAACAATGAAAAGCATGTGGTAATGGAAAATCAGGGCTTCCTAAAGGAGTAAAGTAGTGGGACTCACCCATTCTCTTCCTAGCCTGCTTTTCTCCCTAGACATCTAATGAATGGTTCTCTTTTACCTTGTGACACAGAGATGTGATAGTAATGGTCCTGACAGCAGAGATGAGGCCATCACAGTCCAGGAATGTTCTGGTTTGTATTTGCACACATTGTCAGACTTCTGCATAGTCCGAGAGCTGCAGAGCACTGACTGCAGGTTAGAGTTGGGTACTCTCTAAGACCTCAAAAGAGGAGCCAAAGAATGATCTTCCCAAATTCACAGAATTTATGTCCTCTTGGAAATCCTAAGGGATGCTGGTCTTGATTTAACAGGCCTTGCTCTTTTCATCCATCCTTGCTAGATCTAGAATCAGTGGTTCAGAATGCATGTTAACACATGGACATCCGCTCTTTTCAGTTTTCTCCATTTGCATCATGTGTAGTTTCAGCATCACAGGGGACAGTTAAGCTGCATTCTTGACAAAAAACTCCAATTTTCAGGTAATCAGTTTTGAAGAAAACACTACATCATATATGCCCTGAAGACAATTAAATTTAGTACCTACATAATGCATTTAAAATATTTGCCAAACATTAATAATCCATGAGAATATATTCAAATCAATGTCAAATAATATTACCTTGTCTAAGAAATTATGCCCGGGTACAGATTCTGCAAAGTGCTGAAATTTCAGAACCAACAAATATACACTTCTGTCATGTGAGGCATTGTAGGCTGGACCCAAACAGAATCATAAGCAGAGCTCCAAGGTAAAGCCAAGGCATCTGAATTCTGTGGCATGCTTGCACAGAACTGGAGATGAAACTGCTGTATGTGTTTTTTATTTGGACTCTAAATCTTGCTAAATAGGACACAGTTACACAAATCCATTGTGGACACTCAGTCTCAGAATATATGTCTATTTATAAACAAATTACTCACACTGAAGGACTCCATATATTTTACTTTGATTTTCTTTTGGTTTGTCTAAATAATTAATTATGTTTCTCTTCATTACAATTTTCTCACATGAACCATTTTATTTCTTCTCAAAATGTTTTCATAAAAGCAATATATTCACTGCATTTCTAATTTAATTTTCCAAGCACTGCATTCTTTCTAAGCCATTTCTTATGTTCATTTTTTCACAACCTAAAAGACTTTGCCTGAGCATGTCTTCCATCATTGTTGTTTTTTGTTTTCTTGGCTCAAAGTACTAGATCCTAGTCAGAATCAACTAGAAATGATTTGGACTCACATTTGGGAGGGAATGATGGGTCACAGAAAAGAATAACAGACAAATAGTAAGGAAAATTGTTTCCTCTCATATTTGTATATTTAAATGCACATGTAAACTATATAGCAGTCTTAAAGGCATAAACTTGCTAATAGCTAAAACTCATCCCCATGAATAAATGAATACCCTAAAGAGTCTGTAAATGAAATATGTTTCAAGTCTGCTGTTGTATCAACAAACTGCCATTGCTAGGACTTGCGGACAGTTGCTTTACCTGAAATTTCAAAGTAGTGAATGGAAAAAGTGTGACAATAAGAACTCAACTGCCCTCCTAAGAAGTGTTATGTCAGTTTTTGCCAGAGTTTTATCACATATATACAAGGACTTAGGAGGGTTAAAAAGCACCATTTGTAGTGGAAGATATTTTATCTCTAGGAAAAATGCCCTTCAAAACTCTAGAGGCCACCCAGAAAACTAACATCTGGAAAACTAAAGTAGTTCTCCCGTTTAGTTCTGAGCGCATTAGTTTCATCTTTGTCTATACATGACCTAATTCCTGGATTAAAGCCTCCTAGTTTCCTTATCACAAGCTTCCTCAACAAACTCTAATGATAAATACAAAAGAAAAAGCAACTTTGATAACACCAGTTTCTCTCCACCTTTACTGAATGGTTGAGACCTGGAATGAGAACAAACGAGGTAGTTATATGGGACTATACAAGCATATAAGTTAAAGCAAAAGGCTATTCTTTCATTGTTGCCCAGCACTTGAGGTTTTTAAAATTAGTGATTCCTTGAAGATTCTGAGAATAGTCAGCAAGCAGCTCAGATAGCTACTTTGGGATGCACACTCATTCTCCTTTGTGTGCGCTGAGTTTCTCAAAGTGTTCAGCTGCTGCTGAATATCCTTGGCTTCTGTCCCATGCTACTTCTGACAAATGTTTGCAATCTTGCCTGGAAGATGATGGACAGTCTAATCTGAGATATATACTAGTGCAATGCTTCGGTATGGAGAATGAATTAAGGTTGAAGTCTTGATGCGGAGGATGAACATAAACTCAGATTCTGCTTCCTTTCACCTCTCTGAGTTTCTGTTCAATCACTATTATCACTCATGTTACTGTAACTCTTTAAGAGAAGAGAGAAATGGAAAACTGCTAAATACTGGAAGGATGGGGTATAGGGGATGAGCTGAAAAGCCGTCCCAGTTTTCATGAAAATCACTAAGATTTAGAAGGTCATTAAAACCTGGCCTCAGACAAGTCAGCCTAGCCCCAGGAAAGAGTCTGGGATCCTCCTCCTTATCCATGAACAATATCGTGTCTCAGAGTTATCTGTGGTCAGCAGAGGAAGAAGTGCAAAATCAAGCGGGTCATAAACCACATCCATGTATGAATTTGAATGTGGAGTCTGATAGTGCCTTGGGTCCCCAAATCCCTTTGGAGGGTGCTGATCACACCCTCCAAACACACATGGTCCACACACACACTAGGCTTTGCTACATCCACAATCTTTCTCACTTTCAGCCATACAAAATCAAACTTTGTTTATGTTGTTCAGAATCCTTAAGCAGGCCATTCTAGCAAGTGTTCCCATTCCCAGCTACCATCTATTGTGACATAACATTTTTTTCTCCGTTCCATTGAAACACAATACATTTCTTGTGCCTAACTACATTTCTCTTCACCAAGGGAAATCAACATCTGATCAGGACTTTGACTTTTGTTCTCCAGAAGGCTGAGGAGGGAATTCTGAGATGTAAACATTGGTCCTCCGAGTAGTCTTCTGACATGCCCTGTACAGCAGCCATGCTTTGATGGATGTTACACTGATATTCTTGTTTCATTGACACTCTACTAACCTTATGATTGAAAAGGATGATCTTAGTGTGATATCAGATTTTTCTCTTGTATGTGCATGTCTTGTAGCTGGCTGACATCTCCTGAACTGGGGAAGTTTACAAACATCCAGTATCCAAAGAACAGGTTCAAATATTTATTCAAGTAACTTGCTCTAGGGCTGCTTGCTTTATCTTCACCGTGAACATAAAACTTTTTATTCTCCCAAGTCCAGAGGAGATTTTAATGGCAGCAAAAATAGGTTCTAAACCAGATTTAGCTAATTTTGGTAAAAGTTGTTCTGGAGTTTTCCTTTTTCTTTTCTGTTTTATTTTAGTCTACTCCTGGATGACCTGTGTGATGCTGCTGTTATGAGAGACATACTAAGAAACTAAAGCTCACTGCTCTGCATTTCACTGAAGGCAGTGACAGATGTTAGGAAACCAGACTACATTTGTTGTGTTTCTTATACTTCAATCCTTTGATATTTCACATTTTCTCCTTGATTTTGTAATATAACAGCTGTGGCTTTAGTGGAAATGTATTTAAAAAGAATACCTGCAAAATGTCAGAATAAAAATAATGAGAAGAACTTTCCAAACACTTCTAAGGATCTGTGTTCTCTGGGATAACACTCACCGTCAATTTACACTGCGTCATTTTTACTGAATCACTGTGTGCATTACTGTGCCAAAAGCAGGCAACACGTCTGTCATTGAAAAGGAGACTTGTTTGGATGCTGATATGCCAACTGCCTACACACTCAGCCAATATAAAAATCACATGTGCTCTGTGATTAAAGGAGGTGATCCTTGAGAAAGTCAATTACATGTGACTATTAGAGTGAACAGTTGGCAATCTGAACGCATAATATTAAAAAAGTCATTAACCTAAACTGTTCTGGAAAATGGTTCATAGTAGACAGTCAAACATACATGTCAGAATTTATTTAGATAGGTTTAATTACAATACTTAGTGTCTGGAGTCTCAAATTCAAGGAGAAACCTAGAAAACTGATCATAATTTAGAGTAGCCATAAAATTTCACTTTGTTCACAACAATATTCTTGCAATATTCTTCAAATCCCATGTGTACTGAGTGTTTCTTTCCATGCAAACCAGGGGGAAGTTACTGAGACAAGGACTGAATTAAAATGTCAAAGTTGCAAACCTCTCATCCTGAATAGTTTTGAGTAGCGCAATGTTTTGAGAGAAAACAATGATATTGAGAGGTCCCCTGACCATGTCTACCTTTCCAGCAGCATAATTCAGCTTGATCACATACTTTGTTGAAATGGGAGGCAAGGCTCACATTTACATTAATGATATAGTAACATGTCCCTAAAGAACTTCAGCCAGTGAAACACCAAAGCCAGAAATCTGCTTTACTCATGACTGTCACAGGTGTTTGTCTGACCCATGGGGCCATTGTAAAATAAAAATTGTGTAACACCAGACAACAACAGAAATATATGATTCTTCAAAAATAGGCTATCTTGTACAATTATGAAATGGCAAAGTATTCTCCAAATTGTTCTCAATTTGAGTAAGGTGACACTTGCTGTAGACATAGTGCTATCACACCCACTGCACGCAGCACTAAGTACAGAATCATCTGGATATGCTATCAACAAATAAATGGCTTTGCTAGCTTGCTACTAGTAGTCTGAAATCAAAGCCTTGTGTCCTGAAATGCTCAAAGAGTTCTTTTGATATTGCAGAGGGCCTAAGTGGCTGTTTGCCCTAAAGGATCTCTTCAGGGTGCCAGAGGTCCTGGGAAGAATGAACATGCAGGTCCATTTGCACAAGACAGGTCCAGCATTTCATAGTGATGCTGCATCATGTCCTCAGGCAGAGCATATTCACTGAGGAAGTGAAGTGGGGCCTGATCTTTCTAAATGTGCAGCACACGTTCTCTCTGCACCCAAGTTCTGAGGCAGGTCAGTCCAGTGCCAGAGACTGCACTAACTGTATCATGGGAAGTCAGGGCTTGGTCTTAACAGTAAGATAGTGATGTCTAAAAATCTGGGGAAGAGCAACAGTCTGAACTTCAACTTATGGGGGTACACACTCAGAACAAATAACTTATGCCAGTTTGGAAAGCTCACATAAACACAGTTTATGAACATCACCACAGCTCACAAGTTCATGGCAGCTAGAATCACACAATAATGTAGATTGGTAGGAATCTCTGGAGGTCAGCTGGTCCAATTTCCTGCTCAAAACTTCCATATTCCACCCAAGTTTCAAAGTTAGATCCAACTTCAAAGAGCTTTCCAGGCTAATGATGTGGGCACAGGGAAGGGTGAGAGCACAGAGAGAGAACCTTCAATCAATTCAGTTGCTTAAACAAAATGTATAGTGGAATATGAATAGGGTGTACTAGTAAATGAAACCAGGACATGAGCCACCAATGCACAATGGCAGCCCAGAAGGCCAATCAAATCCTGTGCTGCATCAAAAGAAGCGTGATCAGCAGATCAAGAGATGTGATACTGCCCCTCTGTTCTACCCTGGTGAGACCTCACCTGGAGTACTGTGTAGAACTCTGGAGCCCCCAACACAAGAAGGACATGGGCCTGTTGGACCGTGTCCAGAGGAGAGTCACAAAAACGATTAGAGGGCTGGAGCACCTCTCCTGTGAAGACAGGCTGAGAGAGTTGGGGTTGTTCAGCCTGGAGGAGGCTCTGAGGGGAGTACCTTATAGAAACCTTCCATTACCTGAAAGGGGCCCATAAAAAAGCAGGAGAGCGTCTATTCACAAGGGTTTGTAGTGACAGAACAAGGGCTAATGGCTTTAAGCTAGAAAAGGGTATGTTTAGGTTAGACATTAGGAAAAAGTTCTTCAGTGTGAGGCTGATAGGTCACCAGAATAGGTTGCCCAGAGAGGTGGTGGAGGACCCATCCCTGGAGACATTCAAGGCCAGGCTTGACGAGGCTCTGAGCAGACTGACCTAGTTAGAGATGTCCCTGCTTATTGCATGGGGGTTGGACTAGATGACCTTTAGAGGTCCCTTCCAACCCAATACATTCTATGATTCTATGAAAGACTCAGGGTATCGTAACCTAACATTCAGAGGTGTTTAATGGCAACCATATACTGAGCTACATCAAAAGCCAGCAGGTTAAGGGAGATGATTCTACACTCTACTGACTGTTCTGGTAATGGAACACATTTCTTATGAAGAAAGGCTCAGAGTGTTGGCATTCCTCATCCTGGAGAACAGAAGGCTCCAGAGACACATTACAGCAGTCTTTCAAGATTTAAAGTGAACCTACAGGGGACAAACTTTTTGGCAGGTCCTGTTGTGATAGGACAAAGGGTAATGGTTTTAATCTAAAAGAAGGTAGATTTAGACTATATATAAGGAAGAATTTTTTTACAGTGAGGGTGTTGAAACACTTGAATAGGTTACCTGGAGAGGTTGTATATGTTCCATCCATGGAAGCATTCATGGTCAGGTTGCACAGGTGTCTAAGCAACCTAACCTAGTTGAAGATGTCCCTGCTCACTGCAGGGAGGTTGGACTAGATAACCTTAAAAGGTCCCTTCCAGTCCAAACTATTCTATGATTCTATGAATCTATAGTAAGTAAAATAAAAACAGAGGACTGAAATTGTTCGCTTCAGTAGTAGTAGCAGTCACTAGCTGAAGTTCTCCAGAGAAAACACCTACACAAAGGGGTGTGAAAACCTGTGAGAAAAAAAACAAGAGAGAGATGGAAGATGGCAATTCAGCAAGGTGGAAGTTCAGACCAAATGCCATGGAAACTGCCATTTCTCCACCTGACCTGATATTTGACCAGCAGAGATTCATCAGGAGTCTGTCTTACAGATGCCACAAATACCAATGTTAAGCCTATGGCTATAGCTGAACTGGTTGCTGTGTGTACAAACCAATAAGTAACTTCATTGTTATATATGGATGAAGTATATATGAACCCCTTTGTAAGTGTCTGCACATGGTAAAATGCCTAGCAGAGAAAGTGTTATACACTTGACTCCAGAAAAGTCTCCTTGGGCTGTAGTTTTGTACTACTTCCATGTAAACATTTTAAGCACCTGGGAAAATTCAGGAGGCATCACATGCCCATGAATGAGAAACCAAATCCAAGCATGAATTTCTTTTCTGACACAGAGATTAATGGTATTTTATAACGTTGTGTATATGAAAAAAAAAAAAAAGAAAAAGAAAGCTTTTTGCCATGAATTAGTGTGAGATTCCTTTCAAAGTCTTTAACCAGGGCCTGGCATCTTTATCCGACAGAAATAACTTTTTTTCACTTGAGATTAACTTGACAAATGGTTTTCACTGAAATAATAAGTAGACTGTGCAGTGTTTGAGATATATGTGCCTGGATGAGTGCAGACAGATGCTGTCTCATTTTGCCATTATTTAAACTGATCAGAGATGTGCTAGATTTGACCCAGGAGACATGGACACAGTGCCATGTCTCAATAGCAACCCATAAACTTTCCAGACTGCGAGGAGGAACCCACCTCTGTTTACATCCTTCTCTGCAGACATATTCTACATACAATATTGTACACTGTAAAATACGGACAACAAAACTGCATTTTTACTCTCTTTACCTTCTCAGAGCCTGAAAAATAACCCTAAAACAAAGCAGAATCCAAACAAGGAAGGACACCTGCAAATTCTCTGCCTATCTGTGTCAGCAGATGCTAATGTTGGGTTTGTTTTTTGTGAGTTTCATACATACCTGTATGGAACTGCTGTAACACAGTATTATTTATTTAGAGGCATAGGGATCCCCCACAGAGAAATCTGTTGAGTGTTACAATCAGATAAACAGAACCATGCAAGCCACTAGCTATATGCCCATTTAAGTTGGACTTCCCTCTTCAAGGACACCTACAAATATGGTATAAAAGGAAAAATTCACTATGCTCTGTGCCACTGAAAGACAATAAATAAATAAGTGTATCAAAGATTTTATTTGAATATTATTTTAGCGTTGCCTAGACTATTGCATGTGAATATGAAGCAGAACTGAGAGAAAAAAGAAGAAAATGGGTGAGCAAAATTTAAGAATTTGTGATATTAATATTTCATTTTTAATTCAATAATAATATATTTTGAAAGATTCTTTTTCTAAGGTTCTATTAAAACCAATAATTTTCTCTGATAGCAATAATACTTGAAAATCCATCATACAAAATAATAATAAATAGGTATCAACTTTGTCAGCAGAACAAACTCCAAAGGCCAGATGATGAACACATTATGAAAACAATTTGCACTCACACTCATGCCTTTATATAATATGATTTACAGCATGGAATCTGAAGTGATTTGCTTCGTATCCTTTTCTTGTAACTACTGTCTGTCACTGATAAGAGACAGAAACATCAGATGTTTGTGACAGTATAATTTCACTTGCAGACATCATATTTTGAATTACTGCGAAAAAAAGACTTCTGTAGTATTTTTCTCTCATGTTATTGTTGTAATTCACTTGCTGTGAAGTGAATGTCTTATTGATAAAGGTACAAATCTAAGTATGAACATGAAGAAGATTCTCCTTTGGGTGTGACTGCATGCAGTCTGCTGTTATTAAACCTTTTAATAATTAAATATAAGGGGCTTTATGAAAAATAATATTTAGGTCCTTGCCTTAAATTGAGAAAAAAAAAGAGAAATACAGCAGTAAAATCTACATAGTCATCTTCTCACCTAATATTATTTCGTACTGACCACATCTCAGAAGAATTAATGAATTATTAGCCTTATATACACATTATTAGGACTAGCAGGATGTATTATAGCATGGAAGTCTCTATGGATGCTGAATTTATTTTTCTTTTCCTGTATTTTGTCTTGTTTTGCTCTGTTTTGTTTTAATTTTGATTATATGCTCTGAAGAATAAGGAACAGTCATGCATCTACTTACACCTGAATATTCATGGGTGATATTTACAGACAACCACACGTTAGTACTAAGACTATGCTGTACTACTTCAAAAGAGCATTCCTATCTTTTGTATGAGGCTTTACTTTCTGATTCCCAAAGGGAATTCAGAAGACTGCTGCTAGTCTAAAGAGCTCTAGTGTGAAGTCTGCATGTATCTGTGAGACAAAATTGAGCCAGGCTTTTAGAGGACTCTTGGAGAAAATTTTGAAGATGATGGTGCAAAGTAATCACAAAAATGATGGATAGTGATCTGACTGCACCAACTCCGTTACTGGCAAAAGACCACTCAGAAGGGATAAACACAGACCTTTGACTCCTGCTCATCTCTTTTGGTCAGTATCTTCAGAAGGGGGCATCTGCAAATAACAGTTTTAGTGTCTTTTGCTGTTAATAGTAGAAATAAAATATTTTGTGTTAAGTTAGAGTGCTGATGTGTAGAAATGAGAAAATCTTGCCTTGTAGCTGGAAAACAGATCTGTCCTTTGGCCTACAATACAGTAACTTGTTACCACCTGATATTTCTTCTGATAAAGAGAAAATAAGTTACCACTTGGACCTTGACAGTTTATGAGGGTTTCCAGGAGTTATATCTCATCAGGAGAGCTGCCATGTTATGACACACTGACAAAAATGTTCAACATAACACAGTTTTTTCCAGAATTTTGAGTCCAATTACATAACTAGTACTTTTTATTTTTCCCTTTTTTTCTCGAGCTGTCCCTGAAGAACCAATAAATGTGCAAGTCTGTCTGAACACTTCATCTGGAGAGTAATCCAGACACAGAGTGCTATATGGGATGGATGTCTAATCCAAGTTGCTGACTGTATTTGCAATAAAATGCTCATAACTTTCTGCTCTTGTACTACTTAAAAATAGCTTGGTCTAGCTTATAGATATTGACTAGGTGTTCTTCAGCCATGTAAGCCTGCAGATCTCTTCAAATAACATTAAGTCTTTTTAATGTTAACTTATTTTTTTAAGTCATCACTCCTGCACTTTGTACAAACAACACTCTTCTTCATTTTTAAGAGCCGTTTGGTTTATTGCAACATCTACTGTCAATGGTTATTCAGTTGCATGCTATTTTGCTATCAGTAAGGTGTTATTCAAATGTGAAATCAAAATGATACCTCATTAACAGCAAATATCAGGATACTGTTTGCTGATCATATTTTTTCCTGATAATATCTGAGGTCAAGTTTACAGTAATCTCAAAATATTTGAAGCCTTAGACAAAGTACAAGCACCTGCCAAAGCTTGATGACCTCACTAATCAGAAATATCATCAATGTTGTCACTTTCCCAGATAAATTCAGGATAGTAAAAAAATATATTCTTAATTCCTATTCTATAACTGTTCTGTGCAACTCAGCACCACCTAGCACAGCTGGTATATGAGTTCAAGATACTTCTGTGCATAATAGAAGAAACCTGAAGTGCGGCCAACAGGAATGAAACATTTCAAAGCATTATTAAATACCTGAAATGCTATTTTAAGCAATAATTTTTAAGAATTATAGCCTTATCAGAACTTTTCAATTCAATTGAATAGAGGAAAAAAAGACATAAGGACTATTTTGATCCTGTTTCCTCAGTTTATTGAAATAATTCTCCAGTAAGACTAGTGGGTGACCCACTCAACAGATGGGTGAATTCAGAATATCAGTACATTTTGTGTATGCACACAAGATTTGGGATGTAAGCAGTGAACTTCATCCAAATATTTTTTTAAATGAACCTGAAAAACCAATTTGGAATATCTGGCAATGCAAGTTTTCTCCTGAGATTTCAATGTCTTTCTGCTTCTATTAAAATAAAAGCATATCCCACAATGCTTTGGCACTATTAATACTAGAAGAAAGAGGACCAGGAAGTGTGGGGATATGTGAAGATGAAAGTTAGTGGGAAGAAAAAGTGGTCTAAATACTTTTTGAGCCATTTTTGTACAGAGCCTTTTCAAGTTTGGAGTGAAGTTTTGAATCATCCACCCTTTTATCTGGATGGTAAGCCCATATCTATATTAATGGGAATGGCATACAGTGTGTTCTCAGAAGGATCGCGTAGAAATCACATAATTTACTAGATGTCTATCACAATAGCAGTGCTTACACAGCTTGAAATTCATCTTGTTTTCAACACAACATACTACCAGGAGAGATGCAAATTGTTGTTCAATGTCAGGTCTTTCAGAATGGTGCACCTTTCAAAGAACAATCTTACAATTTAGTACTTCTGATGTAGAAAACTTCCTACAGACATTATGTTACATGTTGGTTGGTTTTGCTTGGGTTTTTCTTGCGGGATTTTTTTTTTTGGTTGGTTTTGGGATTTTTTTTTTTGTTTTTTGGGGGGTGGGGTTTCAGGTTTTTGTTTGTTTGTTTGTTTGTTTGTTTTGTTTTGTTGGTGTTTTGTTTTGTTTTTTAAATAAGTTTTCACTTTTCTTTTCAGATTTCTTCACATCCCTGTCAAAAAGTTGGAGAGCTTCAGAAAAAAAAGCTCACAAATATCAAAGAAATAGAGAGACTAACCTTTTGGAATGGAATTGCAAGAATAATTTTTTCCTGCTAATATAAGCTCTGACTAGAAACTGCTGTCATTACTGTTGGGGTTTGTAAGGGTATAATTGTATACAGTAACCACATAATGACACATTTGAGAAAGGAGAAACCTGACGTGAATGAACCTCAGGAAGAATTTCATGGGCAATGAATTAGAAGTATGGTTTAGCAGAATCTTTATTTGATTTTCTGTAGAATCTACATAATAAGTACATCCACCTATACGTCTACTGAGCATCTCTAAATTGCTACTATTCTTGCGGTATAGATCTGCTGCAGCACATGATTTAAAAACTCTCTCTGGGTTTGCCTTCCATTATAGAAGGAAGATTCCCTAAAATCCCAATGGCAATCCCAATGGCAATCTTGGGATATTGACTTGATTTACAGGTGGATGTTAAGTTGGCAACCTGTAGCTGAGGTTAAATACTGGCAAAGTTGTTGTTTGATGCAAGAGTTGTTTGCCAAGTCGGGATCTTCCTTATATCCAACAAAAAAAAAAGGGGTGTTGTGTTTAGGGGAAATAGGTAGGGAGTGGGACCTGTTATTAGGAGGAACATAGATCAAAGAGATAAAACTTCAGGGGTTCCAGCAGAGCACTAGCCTGCCTTTCTCAGCAGAGGTTAACTTAACTCTTCCTTTGTCAGTAACTTGTCTCCCTGTTTGTTTTGCCAAGTGGTGAAAACATTGTTCTCAGTGAAAAAACTAAGTTGTGTTGGGGAAATATTTGGCTGAAGCAATGTAGATTGAGTAGGATTTAGGAGAAATTAGGAGGGTAGCTAGACGTCCCCTCAAATCTATGTTGTGGAAAGGACATAAAAGAGGACAGAAAATGAGGAGGAATAAGTCCAAGCTCACATTTCCTGACATGTAGGAGAAATTGACCTCCCCTGCGCTGCTTGGAGAGCATTGAAACTATTCATAAATAGTAACAAAACAGCATAGTCAGGTTTAACTTTGTATTTACCATGCACTAAGCAAAAAACATAGCTTTTAAAATAAGATCATTAAAAATAAAAAATAAAAAAGATATCATGCTTACAGCTTTTTGAAAGAAGATGGAGTACTTATTTAATAAACCTGAAAACATACAATGGGTGATATAAAATGCATACAAAATTAAATCAAGCAGGTACATTCATCACTGACAATAGAATAAATGGACCCAAGCACCAAGCATTTATTTTAATGACCTAAGGCTGCATAAGGATAACGATATAAGATAAAGAACACTGTGAAAAGTTTTTGTATTTTCTTCTATACCCTGTAGCACAAGGGCAAACAAGCACTGCGGTAGAGTAACACTTAACATGACATTTTTCTGACTGTGATGGAGAACTAGGGTGAGAAGGTGGTTATCATCTTAACAGGTTAATTGCAAATCCATTTATTTTAGAAGGCCAGCCTGATTTTATTGTGTCAGTACTGGCAGAACAACATGTTGTTTTGATTTTAACTTTTTAGTGCCCTCCATTATGTGACACAGTTAGTATAAACAAAATTCCAAAATATTGAATTGAAAAGTCATTCTAAATGATGAAATATTTCATAGGAAAACTATTAAGACAGAACACTGTGGTGTGGTTTTTTGAGTCTTCCTTTAAAACAAAAGCTTAGCAAAATCAGCATACAGCATATTCTGATGCAGCTCTGTTTTCTGATGTGAAGTTTTCTACTGAAAATTTTCCAAGCAGATCCAGATAAGGATTCAACAAAATAACATTTTCTTTAAGAACACTGCCTCTTAACATACTATCTTTAAATGCCCCAATAAGTTTAATATGAAAGATCATGTCCAGAGAAGGGGGTTCTACTCCTTGCGTTCTTTATGCTGCTCTATTCTCAGTTCTCTCTTCTTCTGTTCACAGGGGACTAAAACACTCATCTGGACTGACTATGGGCAGAAACAAACTCAAGAAGAATAAAGCAATAGAAAAGTCACCAGAGAAATAGCTGATCAGCAAGAAAAGAGCCTGAAAGCATGTATTAACATCAAGAAAGACAAAAATATAAAATATATATACATAATAAAGCATTTGTAAAGATTCCAAAAGGGAAATTAAAGTCATTTTAGCTTCTTTCGTCCCAGTAAAACAGATTTTAGAACTCTGGATCACACAACATTATTTACATTCTGAAAAGCCATAAGAATATATAAGAACCGAAAAGTTAACCTCATGGACTGCTTCTCAGATAACTGCTATTATTTCTAGTGTTCAATTTCCCTAATTTCCCTGTAAAAATGTGGGTGTTTGTTTGTTTGCTTTGGTTTTTGTTTTTGTATGTTTGTTTTGTTTGTTTGTTTGTTTTTTGTTGTTGTTTTCTTTTGTTTCCTCATTGATTAATGTGTTGCTTCAGCATTTAATTGAATTTCCTAAATCCTATAAACCAGCCATAACCAATTAAGGGTAATCTTTAAAAAAACCCTGAAGCTTAAAAAATGTTTTCCTCAGTACATCTGTAATGGACTAGCATTCAAGAATAAATATTCTTAGTGTAGGCTTGAGTAATTAGCAAAGTCAGAATTTCATGGAATCACAGAAAGGTTTTGATTGGAAAAGACCTTTAAAGATCATCTAGTTCACTTCCCCTGCCATGAACATGGTCATCTTTCACTAGATCAGGTTGTTAAAAGCCCCATCCAACTTGCAGTATTCCCAGACCTTCTCTGCTTTCAATCAGTGCATCCCATAATAATCGTCCCATTTTGATATTGGTGTTTGCTCCTACCCAGATGCAGGACCTTGCACTTCGCATTGTTTAACTTCATATTTGCACAGGCCCACTCCTCAAACCAGTCAGTTTCATGCTATTGACTTAAGTTCTGAATTTAATTTTTTTTCTGAATATTAGTCTAGGAGGTAAAGTCATTAATTATGGATTACAGTCCTGAGCTATTCTAGTGATAATTCACCTGTCCACTATAGGTACTTAGCTGTCTAACTCCTAAATTTAGAGGTTCTAACCCTTCAGGCCCTTTCTGGGAAGAAAATTGGTGCAGGCTTTACAAAACTGAACTTAGATTCATGGACGAGCTTAACTTTGGCCTTCAAATAAATGCTAAATATACTTGCTCAAATCAGAAGCTTATGCAGAAACTGCACAGACAGAAAACTGTACTCAGAAAAGTACAAATAGCTTTTTTTAACAGCTCTCCTAGACATATCAAAAATTAAAAAAGGCATGTGGGAGGAATTGGAAACTCCCTAAGGAAAGGTTGGTAGCTGAAGCTCTCTTGTTCTCTGTAAACCCTAATTGCCAGTTTCTTCTTTTTACTCCAGAATTTATCTTAATGATATTCTTTTGCACATGTGCTATTAAGAAGACTGATAAGTCTATTCAGCCTTGAACAAGCCATTGGCCTTTTACATGTCAGTGTCATGCTACTTTTCACAATTACGTATATGATATGTATATACACAAATATATAAATGTAATAGTTGCAAAATCATCTACGATATATATCCTTCTTCATTTTCCTGGGCCTGAGTGGTTAGCATGTACCCACTCCTGCTGTTCCCTTGCCCAAGATCTGAGTAGCAGTCCTTAGGAGGCTACCTGCCAGCACATAGGGAATCACAGTCAATTACAATCCAAACTTAAGCTTTTTAATGGTGTTCTTCAAATTACATAGGTTTAGCCTGGGCCATTGTAATCGAATTGACCTATAATAAAATAGCTATCAGCTGTTGACATCTGGAGAATCTGTTATGAAACTTCCAGGTGGAATTCAGCAATAATGTGATCAGTGTGTCATGACAATGGTAAAAGCAAGGTAACTTCCCCTGTAGAAAAACTAGTCTAACAAAACCCAGTGGGAGCGGAAACTGATTTTATTAAACAACAACTGTAAGCAAGTTTATTTTATGGACGTGCATTCATATATTCACAAGCATCAAGTAATATGTCCCAGCAGCCTGTTCAGGATCACGATTGTATGTTACATAAGAGGAAGAGAGACAGCAGCTGTCAGGTCTTTACCTCTTGGGTGCTTTTTTGATTGGCAACAGTGAACTAGTCTTCACATTATTGATTTCCAAAGACAAAAATAAAGACTTGCCCAAAGGCAAGTACTCCATTTTACTGCTGGGAACAGTGTCTTGAGAGGAGTTTCTTGGAAACTGTTACCAATACAGGGCTGCCTTTGAATCCTTTGTTCTACAGTTTCTTCTAGTACATACACATTTAATTCATATTAATCTTAATATCTATTACAACTCTCGACAAGTGCCTATGGAAAAATATGAAAAGTCCCCCATACCATCCAAAACCCAAACCTTCCTCTTACTGGCTTCAGATCAACACCAACAGAACACACCTCCCAAAAATCCACAAACTCAACCATTCATCAGAAATCATTACTGTAAGAAATTAACATCTTATTCTAGCCTGACTGAAACTCAGTGTCTTTCCACTAATTGCAACCATGCCTGAAAGTAAAGAAGTGTCTGTGATTTAACTGCCTCCTTTCTGCAGAGAAATTATTCGCAGTTTCCTGTTGTTCTTCCTCTGTGATCTCCAGAAGGATCATGATCTTGGAGGTTCATGAGCTGAGTATGTTACTCCCAAGCAGGGATCAAGAAATATATATTTTCTACCAGAGGCAATATCTGGTGCTTCCTCCAGATTAATCCTGCATATATATGATCAGTGCTTATGACACCCCAAAATTTATTACCTGACATGTAAACATGCTTTCACCTACAGCTATTCTCGTTGCTTTTGTGAATGGCAAGGAAATAGGATGCCCAGCGGACCTGGTTTGCATAAGCACCAGTGTTGTGACTGCTGGCAGAAGAGTAAATGGGCTCTGTGGGCAACTGAGCTCAGCAGCTTGCTTGTAAAAGCTGTACATATAGTTTATGCTGTGCCTTGGCAGGGACCTGGGGGATGCACAGCTCCTTTGGAAGTATTTTGTGTTTTCCTTCTTTTTTTTTTTTTTTTTCCTTTTCTTTTTTTTTTTTCTTTTTTTCTAAAAACAAACCAAAAAAGCTACAATCTAGGAGGAGTCTTTCTGATTCTTATCCTCATCCATACAAAAGGGATACCTCACCTCAAAAAGACTCCATATAGGAACAACACAAATTAAGACAGGGTATCTCTACTGTAAGTTAGACATTTAAATGGTCAGATCAGTCATTCCCTGGCAGAGCCTATTTCTCTTCACTGCGTATAAAGCAATTCTAGCATGCCTAGCTCAGGCTTAGACATCTATCTTTCTGATACTTAACTGAGGCAAGTGACTTCTGGGCCAAAGATGATAAAAAATCATGATAATTGTTCACAGCAAATAACTGGGGAAGAGAAATTTCATCTGAATTCCACCAAAGGGCACATTTTGACCAAAATAATTTCTTTCAGATTTGAGCTGCAACTTCTGTTCTGTTCAGTCAGAACAGAGCATCATCAGAGTACAGAAGCAGATGTTGAACAAATGGAGGGAATTAAGAACAGATTCAATGCCAAATTCATTAAAGTTTCTGAATTGTAAAAAGAAATATTAATCTCTGTTTGCTTTCAACTTTTTTTCTCCTTTCTGTTTCTCTTTCCTACACTGTTTCTTACACTATAGCTGTTTTTGTTACAAGACATTCTATGTTGTTCTTCGAAAAGTAAATCCCAGAAGCTAGTAATAATTGCATTGTTCAGAGCAGAACAATGGTTTGTAAAGTCTGCAAGAAAAAACACATGTAAAGTTTATTTGTAGACATAGCATAGATCATTGAAGAACCTTCATGTTTTTCTATATTTTATATAACCCGATAGGACAAGCTTTGACAAAAAATTCACTTAGTAAGTCACATGTTAATTTGGAAATGTTGTCAATCTTGATGCATTAGATAGCTGAGGTGAAAACTACAGGCTGATTGAGCTCAACATGTTCCTCATCAGAATGTTCTTATTCTTTGATGCTTATTGCTCAGTATTAAAAGAATGAGGAAACAGCTGTGTCAAAATGGGTCACAGAACTTTTTCAACAGGGGACAAGGAAACCTAATGTCTCACATGCAGTGAGAACCACCAGGCTGCAGATGGGAAGGAAGCAACCTTTTACTGGATTTTTGTTTTTCTTGTGTAGAAGAAGGTGGAACATTAAACATGCAAAGATTACAGGAGTGTGATGATCAATGTCTTAAATGGAAAGAAAGAAGCTGGGGGATAAAGTATCTAACAGAAATTTCTTATAACACTCAAGTACTGCAAGGTTTAATTGAAAGGAATGTCCTGTCAAATCCAACCTCTTGATAGAAACTGACATCATGTACTAGGACTTGGGCAAAGCATTTGGCACTGTCCTGCATGACATCCTTCTCTTCTAAATTGGAGAGACAGATTTGGTAGACGGGCCACTCAGTGTATGAAGACTTGATGGGGTGGTTGCACTCATTGCAGTCAATGGCTTAATGTCCCCATGGAGACCAGTGACAAGTGGCATTCCTTAGGGGTCAATACTGGGACCAACAGTATTTAACATCTTTGTTGGCAGCATGGATGGTGGGATTAAGTGCACCCTCAGCAAGTTTGATGACCACACCAAGCTGTGTGGTGCAGTCAAAACACTGTAGGGAAGGAATGCCATCCAAATGGACCTTGTCGGGCTTAAGAAGCTGGCCCATGCAACCCTTGTGAAGTTCGAGGTCAAGTGCAAGGTCCTGCAACTGGGTCATAGCAATCTCAAGTACAAATACAGACTGGACGATGAGTGTATTGAGAACAGCCCTGCAGAGAGGGACTTGGGGATATTGGTTGACAAGAAGCTCAACATGATCTGCAGTGCATATTCACAGCCCAGAAGGCCTACCATATCCTGCACCAAAAGAAATGTAAACAGCCGGTCAGGGGAGGTGATTTTCCCTTTCTGCTCTGCTCTCCTGAGACCCCACATGGAGTACTGAGTTCAGCTCTGAGGTCTCTAATTAGGACATGGTCCTGTTGGAGCAAGGCCACAGGAAGGCCACTAAGATGATCAAAGGACTGGAACACCTCTCCTATGAAGAAAGGGTTAGACAGTGGAGATTGTTCAGCCTGGAGAAGGCAGACCTTATAGTGGCCTTCCAGGACCTAAAGGGGCCTACAGGAAAGCTGGAGAGGGACATTTTACAGAGGAATGTAGTGATAGGAGAAGGGGCAATGGCTTTTAATTGAGAGGGCAGATTTAGATTAGATATAAGGAAGAAATTCTTTGCTATGATGGTGATGAGGCACTGGAACAGGTTGCCCAAAGAAGTGGTAGATGTCCCATTCCTGGAAATGCTCCAGGCCAGATTGGACAGGGCTTTGAGCAACTTGGTCTAGTGAAAATTGTCCTTGCCCTTGGCAGGGGATTGGATCTAGATGATCTTTTAGGTCCCGTTCAATCCAAACCACCAGCTTAAATTTAAGGATCACATGAATGATTCAACATAAAAAATATTTTTAAGTAAAGCACTCCCTATTTTATAACAAATATAAAATTATCAGTGAGTGAGTTTGGGAAAAAAAAAAAAAAGACCTATTTAAGCTAGAGAACAGTGTTGTACAAGAAGAAATTGATATAAACTAGGTTCTATGAGAGTAGCTGTATTCTAAGCTAGCCTTCTGAGAGAACAGAGGCAAAAATCCTAGTCAGTTTAAACATAATGCTTTTTAAAAAGGATTATATCATTCCACTGTATAGGGTGGAGATAAGACTAAATGACCCAAGAGGCCTTACAGCTTTTCTGTTGTGTGATGTTCTTAAATACAATAGTGCATGCATGCTTAGTTCCAGGTGGAGCTGCTCCTTTTCCACCAGCAGTACAATGAAATGTCTGTATTTTTCTTTTTTTTTTCCTATTTCTGAGGAAAGGCTGAAGGACTAACTTTGAGGAGCCAAATGAAATAACAACAAGGAAGAAGTCTGGTGTGCTGATATCATGACATATGCATGTGGTTTCACAAAGTAATGTGTAGCTTTAGGTGGTGGAAAGCTGTAGGTTGTCATATTAAGTGTGATGGTATTGATTAAAGATAGTAAGTCAAAAAATGTACTTCACCCTTCACATATTCAGGATGCTGGCTTCCTGCTGCTATGAAACAAATCAAAGACTTGGGTAGTTCTTGTAGACCTGAAATATTAGAGAGGAGAGAAGTTTCCCAGTGCTAATTGATGGATTCTACCTCTGGACTCCAGTCTCTCTCATTAAGCCATCTATCACTGTATGTCACGGACATGACTTCCTACAGCACTTTAAATGCTAGCCTTGTAATTGTTTCCCTTATTCCCCTGACACACCTGATCTGCCAGCTGTAGCTTTCCTTTTGCTCTCTCTAAGGTTGTGAACTGTGCTAAGAGGAACACGGCTGGATGCTGTGAAGCTTTGGCAGGTGGAGGCTACAACTGGAGCACCTTACAGTTACCCTGATGTTAAACTCTACTGATGGCATCTCAAGTGGGGTTCCATTGCTTTGCAAAATTCAGCTGGTCTGAGATAGGAAAGCTAATCAAAATACCTCAGCTTTGGAAGTAAAATGCCTGCTCCCACCTTTGATGTTGCCTTGACGGGTGATGCAAATGAGCAGTGGCCTCTGAATTATGAAATAGTTCATTAGCAGCCCCACATGGCATTGTTTGTGCCTACAATGGTGCTCCTTAACTCCGTGTAACCTGTAAGAGCACAAATTCCGCACAGAGGTCACATAGTTATATAGAAGAATATGGAATGCCCTTGCAGAAAGTGGTACAAATTTTCTATGAATAAATTATTTAATTAACAGGAGTTGAAAGTTAATAAAAATTGGTCCTCTAAGAAACAGTATAACTCCTTCCATATGATTTCTTTTTCTTGAATAATATTTAATAATATATAATAATGCATACCCTTCAACTTGTAGTTAGTTAAAACCCACTGACTTGTAGAATACAAGCTATATCTGAAGCATATTTTTGTCATTACTGCTTATTATTTTTCCTACTACTTTTCAACTTCTGAAATTTTGAATCTTTCAAGACTCTAGGATGAAAATAATAATACAAATATTAACTTTACAGCCTTTATTATTTTGTAAATACTAATCTGGGGGTTCTTTTCTGCTTTTGGGTTTTGAAAACTTTGTAATTATTTTTTTTTTTCTACAAACATGAGGCATAAGAAATTCATTTATTTTTTAATGAAAGCACAGATTCTCATAAAATTTTAAATACATTAAATAACACAAATGAGCCTGAGTAAAATTACTCAGATACACTTCAACTATCATGGGAAGAAAATTTCTAACACATCACAGTCATAAGTTTATTGCACGTATTTCTTCTACAACGTGACCACTAATATACAATGAAATAACCTTTCATATAGACTATCACTGACCTTAACAGAACAGTGTAAGTTCAGTGATTTACATGTGCAAAATTGCCTCAGTATTTCAACACAGCTAGCATATAAATATGTGTAGAACAAATATTCCGAATAAAATTGCAAATCTTTATTTATTTATTTATTTATTAATTATTAAAAGGTTATCTTGGGAAGATTTTTTTATTAAGAAAAGCATTTGATGCAAAATTTAGTTTTCTTTTACATTTTTTTCAGGTTTCCTCATAAGACAGAGGACCTCCCCAGCCTTATCCCTCTGCTGGTTAGGCACTCATGTGACAGTCCTAGTCCTCCTGTTTAAATTAAAGCATAAATTTGACTCTGCTTTTCCAACGTTATTAGTGCATGTTGTAATCGGAAGAATATCTAGATTGTGTTTGTTTGTTTGTTTGTTTTTTATCCATAAACACCCTTCTGAATTCAAATAATCTTTCCAGAAAAAAAAAAAAAGAAATTTTCCGACTGAAAAGAAGTGACAAGGCTGATGTGATTGTCCCATGGACAGCACAAATGTGCGAAAACACAAAGTCATAGAAAGGGTACCTTTGGTCATGTATTCTAGCCCAGTTCATAAGCTGTTAAAAAAAAAAAAAAAAGGAAAAGTCAGATCAGAGAATAACTGGTTTCAGAATATAAAAGCTATAAATATATACAGATGCATTAAATATTATACACTTAATAGTCACAAATATTCTACTGAAATGTAAATTTAGACTTTCTAGAAATCCTACAATTCACAGTTTCCTCACTGGAAAGATGATGCTATGAAAGACATGACAAGTTTTTAGACTTTATCACTGAGTGGATATAAATTTTCATAATATTGAAGAACTCAGAGAGACTGAAAAGTGATAGAGAAGTTAATGTAGAACTGATTCATTTTCAAGTAACTGTAATAAATATATCCTCTTGTAACTTTAACTGGAAAAGTCAGATTAACATCACTTGTTCAACTGTAAATCTCAATAAATATGTCAATTTTTCTTTTTTGAAATATTTTTGCTGGAATTAAAAAAATGTTATAAACCTCAAATTTTCCTATGAGTCAACAGGTGGAAGAGTAAGATTTGCCAGTAAAAAAAATAAAAAAATCCATAGATCCAGGTTACTTTTTTTTTACTGATTTACAGTGATATTTGGTCAGCCTAAATTTCTTCTAAGCAAATAGTTGCTATATTAAGTTGCAGATTCTGACAAATGCATGCCTTTTGGGAAAAAAAACCAACCACCACAACAAAACCGAACCAAACCAACCAACCAACCAACCAAACAAAAAAGTGGGGGCCCTGATTTCATATAGACACTTTGTCTTTAACTTTTACCCTTCTAAGTTTCCACTGTACCTGAGGAGGTGTCTATGCTTAGACCATAACCAGAGCTAAACGTTAGCAATTGCTCTATCACTCAATGACCACTCCCTAGCCGAGAACAGGAATCAGGAAAAGAAGACACTGACAGATAAAGGCAAACAGCAAAGCTAATCCAATGCCAGTATAAAGTAAACAAAGTTATACTCGTCACAGCAAATGTACAGTGGTCACAATAAAAGGAAGTGAGCCCTCAGGACCAGGGTCAGAAAGCCCTCACCCTCTGCAAACTTCCCCCTTCATCCTGAGCATGATGTTTATGGTCAGGGATACATCTGCAGCCAGCTCTGGTCAGCTGCCTTGGCTGACTCCAAACTGCTAATGGCCTGCAGACCATGGTGGGCCTATGATTCTGTCCCAGCAAATCCAGGAGAGGCAGGCAAAAAGCAATTATTTAAATGTACAGCTAATAAAAGCACAGTAAGAAAGTACAAGGTGTTAAATATTTTAACTCATGGTATTTTCTATGGAATATTAGATGTTACATTATGTATTGGAGGAAAAGTAAAAAAAGAAGTACCAATTGTTTAAATGAAGCCTGAGAAAGTCCTAAAGACATTTGCTGTGCTTAAGTGCTTTATTTTTGCATTATTTCTTGAAGATGTTCTTCAGTTTCTTTCTGTAAATGTATATCATGAATACCTGCTTCTATGAAGTTATAAATTATATTTTAATTGGCAAATGCCTGGAAATGTGACATCTAATATTTGAGAGATGGGGAGAAGTGCCCTTGTAGGGCATTGAAAATACCAGCATAGCTCTTCTGGCTTAGTGAGCAAGAATATTGATAACAGAGACTGTTTATAAGTGAAACATTAAAAGAATAGTTCACTTTAAAGCTTTCTTAAGTATCTTGAACCCAAAGTACCCATCAGCATTAAGCCTTCTGAAAGAAGCTACATGAGATGGCTGACTCCATCTGAAAGTTTGTCTAACAAAACTTTATTCATCCTCTCTGACTGCGCTCACTTCCCTCCCTTACCAAGCTGTTCCTTCTGCTTCACTGCCTCTAGTGAATTGTTGGTCCTTTCTTTACTGAACAAATTCAGCTCATTCATCATGAGGAAAACTGATGCTTTTAATTTATTTGTGTATTACTGAGGAAGTTTTCTTCTTGGTTAGTGAATTGAATCCTTTCATTGAGACGTAAATGACCACTTAACAGTTAATTTTAACACAGAAGGCTCTGGGCCAGGCTCAGAACAATGATATCCTAAATATGACCTAAGGCTCATCAGCATCTCTTTGGGCATCTGGCCTAAATTCCAGGAGAGATGGGATGAATAAAAACACCTATCCTTTCCCTCCTCTTCAGGTTGCTTCTCTCAAGCCAGGTAAGTCTGAACTGTGACACATTCTGACCTGTAACAGTTCACAGGCGTACAAGTAATCTTTTAATTAAATATGTAAGACTGCAAGCTGCAGTGGCTATGGAGCAACTCCTTTTTTTTTTTTTTTTTTTTTTTTTTTTTACAGTGCTGCTCTTTCAGAGTAGCAGTGAGGAAGATGTCTGGGAAATATCCACTTCAGCCAGTCCAGGTCAGTTCCTAATTCATATCAGATGACATTATTTGCTCTAAATGATGATCTAAGATTCCTTTCTAACTAATAAAATAACAGTACCTTCTTCTGCTCATCAATAAAGTGGTGAAAAATGGAAGATATTTCATTGGGAAAACAATACTTGATTTGTAACAAAAAGAAGGCTTTTCATAAAAGACACTTTGGAAATAAAATTTCAAAAGCTCTGCAGTAAGTACTGTTAGCAGCTTGTGTTTCATTTATTTTCATTTTACAGCACTTGAAGTGTTGTAACTGTGTGTAGAACAACGGGAACATGGTCATTTTCTAAAGGTGTTCTGCAGTCTCAAAATAGCAATAAAGCCATCAAGTAAAATTCAATTAAATTTGACTGTAGTCCTGTATGTTGAACTGTATAGGATGTATTCTGGAAATAGGTATGTATCACCACCTGATATATGATGCATATTTTGAGGGACTGTATGATGAAGGAATTGTCTTGAGCAACTCCATCCCCATCCATGTCATACCTGCTATATGTGATGTGATTGGAATCATGGCCTCTTCCTGACTGTGTCTGGCAAACATTATCTGACGCTGAAAAAGTAAACACTATGATGAATTGCTGCTTTCAGGTGCAAGAAGCACATTTCAAATTGTAAAAGATTAAATATTATTTTGTTGAGCATATAAAAATCAATATCGGTATTGTTTGTATCACAATGACCATAAAGAGATCCCTGCAGAGATCAGAGCTATAGTATGTCCGGAGGACTGTGCATGTAAAGGCAAGAAACACCTTAATAAACACATAAACCTAGGGTAAGTAAAATCTACGTTCTCATGAAACACAAAGGAGCAAAGGTGGGATTCATAATCTTTAACTTTATCTATGTAAGAATTAGGTATCTTTTCTGAGGTAGTTACTTGAATTTTCTTTATGGTCAGTATAAAAAAATCTGTAAAATAAAGCATTACCAAATCCTCTTTTAGTTAGCATGGTGTGATAAATAACAAAGATCAGTTTTGCAATGCAAAGCCACGTAAAAGGTCTTAAATCTCTAAGCTCTAGTACCTCTGTAGCTGTCTTCAATTGAGCTGCTTGTGTTTGCTGTTACTACGTGCATGAGGAATCTCACCTGGAAATTAGGTCAACATCCTCAATTGAAAACTATTAATCAGAATCACTGTGAATTAAATGTCCAAAAGATAATTTCTTTAACATCAGCAAATGCCTTAGGAGCTGCTGATTCACAGGACAGATACTGGATGAAGAACAAAGTAGGTTTTTCACAAGACTGCCTACAATCAGACAGAAGATTGTTCTGGCCCTGAGAATCATGCAAAGAAATTGATGTAGTGGAACCTCCTGACTGTTTTTTCCTCATCTAACACTTTGTGATTGACTGGCCTTTTTTACTCAGTTTGGAAAATCTAAAAATATTACTATATTTGGTCCAGCTGTTAAAATCCATAGCAACATCTTGGTGTACTGAAAACTCAAGGAAAAATAAAATAATCCCACATTTCTAGAGTAGATAAAATATTTTAATCAACTCAAGACAAAAAGCTGCATTTCAGATTCCAACCCTTTTTTGTGAAAGATGATAGGACAAATGGAAGCCCACCGAAAAATGTTGAATTTTCACTCTTCATCAGTGAAAATGTTTCCAGGGAGAAAACTACTCACATCTTCCTGCAAGCTCCCCCAATCCGTGGAGTGCTGCACTGAAGACTGCACATCTTTTAACTTAACCTTGTGTGCTATGCAGTTAAAAACAGATGCATTACTGATGCCCAGCAAATGTTCTGCCTCAAGTTAATCCTTACTGAACAAAAGAATACAAAGCCAGTATCTTTCCTTGCAAGAATCATTACATTTCTCTATGGAACCAGGTAAAAGAAATGCTGTAGGTCTCCAGTCAAAACACAGCCTAAAGCCTCTGATCTATAAAAAAAGCACCTATGAAGGTGTTCGAGGTTTTAAACCAAGAAGATAGAGGGCTGTCTGAGGAAAAGAAATGAAAAAGTACTGTCTCTCACACAACAAAGCCCAAAAATCCCAACAGTGAAAGAGAGACAAAAAGGCTGCAAAAAGCACAAGACCTAGTAAGTCTGAAGAAATATGTTATCCCCTGTTGCAACTTCCTCTTGGGCTCTAGGGAACATAATTTGTATGTTCTTAGTAAATAAACAAAGATTATGCCCCAAATAAATAGCTATCCATTTTCACTCATAGAAGTAGCCCATATAATCCTAAATTCTAGCTAACCACATGGGTTAGACAAAACAAACAGAAAAACCTCTGAAGAACACAAATAAAAATGAACAAATTATTATAGTTCTTATGTACATATAACATAGTCAAAATATAGATTTATACATATGTCTGGTTTTGCTAGAAGACAAACTGTAAAATAAACTGAAGTGTAAGCTATAGAGTGAATAGGGTTTAGAAAATTGCCTGTTTTCTGCTTTTCCTGTATTATAAAGTAGGTAACTGGAGCAATAGAGGACAAAATTCACTTGTTATGGAAGGTAATGATTTAAATGGGAACACTGTGTGGTCCTAATGGCATTGACAGACAAGTAACTGGAAAACACATTTGAAAGGCCACCAAAACCGGAAAGAATAAAAACACTATCCCAGCAGAAAGCTAACTGTTGTTAGTCATGCAAAATACAGCACACTGTTTCAAAACAAGTCATTTCACTATCATAAGACAAAACCAAATTGAAACCATAACAATATTATTTCTGATAGCCCTAAAAGTAAAAGAAGCATAACCAATTGAACCTTTGTTATCCAGGGAAAATGTGCATCTGGCCTATCAAACTGTAGAAAATGTTTCAATAACATCATCAAAATTAATCTCCCTATGATCAGCTAAGTCTGAATCATTTTTCCCCTTACATACTTGCATTTTAACTCTTTGCAGTATGGGCATGAAATGAGAGGATGCACAATAATTAACCACTATAATGTATGTGCCTCTCTCTAATAAGATGCGAAAGTAGTTTCCCATGTTATAGAACTTTGAATACCAAACCAGTATTTCTGTGAAAATTTTCCCAGGACACAGGAATCATCTAAGAAAGCTTCAATCCAGAGTTCTCTATTTTGGTTATGAATGTACGTGCCACCGGTCTTCTCCAGCACATATTGCTTTCAAACTTATTTGCAGGAAGGCTTTATAGTCAATACAGCAATGTTCTTCTCATTACTGTGAGGTTTGTAGGTGCCTGTCCTTGGTAAGATCTCTAACAGGATACAGCTGAAAAAAGGGCCATCTGCCTTCAATAGTCCTTCTGATGATAGTGCTGGTAAAGCATGCTGTTACCATTAGTGGCCAGCTGGCCTCTTACATCATTATATGTTGCAAATGTTTTACAGCAAGACAATATAACATCAAATGACATTTTTTAAAAAAAAGCATAACATGCTTTGAGTTGTAAAAACATCCATACAGAGCAGGATTGGGTATAAACCTCAAGGTAGCCTATCCAGGTTCATATTTTTTTATTTTAAAGCCATAGCTTTAAGTATATCTCTGCTTTCCAAAAAAATCTAATGGTTTCTTTTATGCATGAAAAACAAAATGCTGATGGAATAAAAATGCCAATCAGAAGTTATATTTTGGATTAGAATATAAGACTTACTGCTCACAGAATTTGTCTCATTTGGTCTTATTTTTGCTTAATGAAATGTGACGCTCTGTGTGTCCTGATATGACAAACCTGTTCACAACAAATGAGAAGTAATCCTCATAACATTAGAGGCTGAGAGATACTGCCCTACAGTATCTACCCAAAAAATCACATCTATCTAAAATAAAAAGGAAATACACTGGCATTTTCAGTTTTGACTTTGCAACACTAGACAGGTTATTCATAATCGCAGCAAAGAAATCCCGATCAGATAATCAGTGGAAAACTGGCATTTGGGAAATTCCATATGAAAGTTTTATGTAAAAGAAGAAATACAAGGAATATGCCGATTTCTATTCCAACTCCCACCTCCCCCCAAATCCTTTGTTGCTTTTCAACAAAGAAATTATAAATAAAAAAATGCCTTTGAAATCAGCTGATCTGCAACCATGTCAATAAAATCGGAAAAAAAGAAAACTCCGTGAAATGGTGGAGATCATTCTACTGAAAAAGTGTAAGCAAAAAGTGGGTTTACATTGTTTTGAAAGAAATGAAAAATCAATCTTAAGATTCCATCATTTCTTTCATATTATAGTATTATAAGAAGAAAATGCTAAGAAAACAAAGAAGATTGTCATAGTTAGAGGGGCCGGGGCCAGTTATCGTTATGTAGTTAGAAGCAAAACTGTGTATTCTATACTCTCTATGTCATTGCTCACGGGCTGCTAACAAGTCATCAGTAGCAGTTG